>UELX01001417.1:14963-44540 GCA_900480035.1 Eupelmus urozonus | reverse complement strand
CTACTTTACAACAAATATTAATAAAATACAAAAGTAACCGAACGAGCGTTAGCGAGTGAGGTATATTTCGCTAGTTTAAATATAAATGATTTAACACAAAAAAAGTTTAAAACACGTTCCTAATCACACAATAATTAAACCAAACAATCTTTATTCTAAAACACAATCAACAAAGTGCAATGCAATATTCTTTCTTCAAACGTCAACAGCTTGAAAACTTGCCCCCTTAAAAAAAGTTCGTCGACCACTAGAATCCTGGTTGACAGTTACCCGAGCACGGCTGTAAAACAGCAGTAAATCCTAGAGTAATTGATGGCTGCACTTACTAAATCATTTTACCCTACGCTCGTTTCCACCGCTCCAACTACCTACACCACTTTAACATCAGCTCTCCTCGCTTTTCCAGCCAACTTCCTTGCTCCAAATCAAAACCAACCAAAAAACATCTCTCACAAAAGCCTAAAATAATACCGCTCCCAAAAACATAATCCCAATCTCACCGCAGGCAAACTAACTTTTACGAACTCTCGGCAGGCAACGTGGAAATTCTGCACAAAGGCCGCTGGGGCAACGTCTGCGACGACGAGTGGGACGAGCTGGAGGCGCAGGTCGTCTGCAGACAGCTCGGCTATGGAGCCAAGGCGGCCAGGGCAACGCAAGCCTCGCGCTTCGGACAGGCAAGAAGTAAAGTTTGAAATTGCATATTACCACGAAAGAGAGCGAGTTTACTCAGGGGGCCGCTTTGCTCGCGGCCAGCCCGATGGGAAGTGTATTTTTCCATCTTTGCCGGGGATGATGATTTTGTTCGCCCCGGGAAGGTTGTTATCTCGGCGGGCGAGCTGGCCTTTTAAATTAATGGATTTTTAGGGTGGAAGTGATTCGTGGAAGATTTATGGATTTTTAATGGCGCGGTTGGAGAGTTAAGTAACATTGTAGTTTTTGGAATAATAAGAGGTTATTTTGCTAGGGTCGTATTATGTTATGATTATTGTTTCTAGGTAAAATCAACGTTACTGTGTAAGATAATAGAATTTACACGGTTAGGATAACGTTGGGTTTGTGTACTTGCGTAGGTAGATTAATAACATCAAAATTGATTCGTCCATTCTCTTAGTCGGCGTCTAGTGAAAGAGAAAAGAAAATTCAATACTAAAGTCCTTACTTATTTTTTGCACCCCTCGACCCTTCTCAGTACTTGTCAAACCGTCCATTTTTATCTTGTATTTAACTTATAGGGTATTTTTGCGCGCCGTGATACATAGTCTATTTTTATCAGTTTATTTTTACAACAAATATTTACTTTTTGTTTTATGCATTGGTATGATATTTTGATTTTTTGTTAGAAATTGATTTTCTGTAACATTGCAAGTCATTTTTGACGATTTTTCCGCCACATTTTTATTTCTTCTCGTACTCATTTTTGACACCTATTCACGTACGAAAAATGAAAAACCGTCGAAATAGTAGAATAAAAATATGACTTACGACCTGCAGTCTGTAGTTCGCATGCGAACTACCTTAACAAAATACTTCATCATATGGAAAAATTTGTCGAAAAATATATATTCCCTAAAGACTACAATTAAATTTATATAGTAAAAATAAACTTTTTCATTTTGAAACTAAAATAAAAAATAAAAATATATAATTTTATAAAAACAAAAACCTTTAGAATGCGAAATCAATTACGAAAAATAATAAAATACATTTAATTGACTTTTCTATTTATACCCATCAATAAAATGAAACAGTTCTTACACATTACGCATTACACTATCTTAACATATTATTCCACACTAACGAGCCTCCACTTCTCAAACCACCTCACCCAGGACGCTACTGGATGGACAACCTGCTCTGCGACGGCAGCGAGTCAGAACTCTCAAAATGCCGCTTCGACGGCTGGGGCAGAACGGACTGCCGGGGCAGCGAGGCGGCCGGCGTCGTCTGCTATCACCCAGAAGCCCCCGGCCGCAACGGCAGCACTCGCGTCTCGTCTGCTACGGCCTTGAATCTCGTCGGCGGCGAGCAGGGCAGGAGCAAGATCAGGGACGTACATCAGCGGGGGATCGGACTCAGGCTAGCCGGGGCTCGTCAAGGTCGCGTTGAGATCAAACTCGGCGACGCTGGTATGTTTCGCTTTCTTTTCAACGCTGCTCTTTTCTTCGGATGTGGAGGAAAAAAGGGAGAGCTGCCGCGCGACGATCGATTGATATAGATAGCTCCGAGACGAATGGAGGCTTAGTTCCAGTGTAAGCTCCTCCTCTATGATGAATGCGCATAGGTCTTCCTTTGAAGCGGCCGCGCGCGGATAAGAGAAAAAGGAAGGCGCAATTTCAAGGCTCGCTGATGAAGCTCGCTCGAATTAACCTTGGCAAAAGATTTCGTACTCCTTTGGATAATTTATGTCGGCCGCGCGCGTGTATATACAGAATCTCGCGGGAGGATAAATCAAACAGGAAGGGCGCAATTAATTAACGCGAGAACAACTCGGCCGTGTGTCAACGAGCGATAAAGCAAAAGGGATATCTTGGCTTCTTTTTTTCTTCTTCTGTCGACAGATTGGGGAGTCGTGTGCGGCGACGGCTGGTCCCTGCTGGAGGCGGCGGTGGTCTGCAGGCAGCTGGGGCTGGGATATGCGAGTCAGGCTTATCAGACTAACTTCTTTGGGGACGGTAAGCTACCGATGGCCATCAGCGGAGTCAAGTGTCACGGCGACGAGGGTAACGTCGGCGAGTGTTTTCATGACACTGATCTTGATTGTCCCGGTGAGTTGGATGGGATGTGGGTTTTGTTTCGAGCTTTGTTTTGCTGTGTTGTTGTCGATGAACTGAATCAGCAAAATCAGAATCGAGGGAGTTGATCGATTATTATATTTTTATAATATTTAGAGTATTTTTATGAAGCTAAAAGTAGGCGAATAAAAAAATACGATTATAATTATATAAAGGAACGTTGCATTAAAATTTTATTGCGATGGATATTTTATGATTCCCTAACGTCTCCTTTGAAGATATATTATTTTATACTTGTACCCTTTTACATCAATAATCCATTCAGCTGAGTGACGCGAAGTCATAAAATTATATTAAAGGTCGAGTGAGCGTGTGTACGGAAAGTCCGAAGAACACTTGGAGATACTAAGAAAATGAAATTCTTTTCAGAATCTTGCCTTTGATGCATTTCTTTCGAAAACTGCCAACCATTACGAATCGCTAGCACCGCTCGACACTGCGATCGATATAGTTTAAACTCAGCACTGAGCTTCCCGTTTTCACAGAAGTATTCTTTCGCGTCCATTTTATAAAGTCCCAGAAACTTATCACAGCTTTCACAGAGTCCACTAAAATTCAACTCTCGATCTAAAATCACTCCACAAGCGAAGCTTAATCCCACTGATGTTGACTTACCGTATCATCAAACTTTGTTAAATTAGTCTTCGCACGCGAATCTCCTAATGAAACGTGAACTCTCAAACTAAACTAAAACCCGTTACTCTCCGAATTCACAAAATTCCCAAGCGCAACAGCCATAAATCGACGCTCCGCTGACGCAGGCGATCGTCGCCCCTTAAAAAGAAGCAGCCGCCAAGAGGCTCCCAACCCCTCAATAATGCACACAGCGGCCTCGCATAAAACAACGCGATAAAACAAGCTGCTATAAGGCCAAAGAAATCCCGCGCGTGTCGCGCATACCCACTAGCTTCCTGCAAAATTTAAAAACCGTCTCTTCTGCGCCAGGTGTAGGCGAGAACGTGGCTGGGGTGGTTTGCACCCAGCGCATAGCTGATCTCGTCTTTGACCACATGGAGCTGGAGCGCACTGCGCATCTGGAGGACCGTAGGCTGGTTTGGTTGCAGTGTGCCATGGAGGAGAATTGTGTGGCTTCTCAGGCTTATCAAGTGCAGAGGGAGAGTGATCACTGGTTGTGGGAGAGCAGGAGGCTGCTGAGGTTCACGGCTAGGATACTGAACGCTGGGACGGCGGATTTTAGGCCCTCGGTGCCGAAGCATCTGTGGGAGTGGCACATGTGTCATATGTAGGTTGATTTTTGTTTTTTTGGGGTGGGTTTGAGAGGTGATTTTGACAAGATTGACGTTTTTTAATTGAAATTTTGTGAGGAGTAACAAAATTGGAACTAGGACATTTTTTCTCAATTTTTTTTTTTTATGAATATTGGCATTTTTTCTGAAATATCCATGATGAAAGGACGCTGTAAAAGTTTCGATAAAAGATCGGTGCTTTTGATGAAAATATTACATTGCAACATCTGTTAGAGAAAGACTTACTTTGATATAAAATTTTCAGATGCCATAGATTATGTATAAGCTGTGCGCACGCAAATCATAATGCAAGACGTGTAAAGCTTTGAACATTCTTTTTAACTTTATGAATTTCGTATTATCAGTGCATAATTTGTCAAAGCTCGTATTTAACCTGCAGCCTTGACATACTCTAATACTCTACAAGCAGCATGCATGAAACTAATCCTCTATATTTCAAGAATTAATAAATAATTTATTTAAGAGCTAAAAGTAATTTTTTAGTATTAAAGTTTTATATATACTTATATTTGGTAGGTATTTGAATTTTAGAAAAGTACAGTTTTATACTGAGTTGTTTGATAAGTTTGGTATATTTCGAAATTTTATAACAAAAGTAAATATTTTTTCGTACTGCAGTCATTTACGTATTTTTATTTCTCTATTTTCATGAAGTAAAATCCAAATTTAGATGAAATACATTTTCCGATACAGCTGAAGTCTGCAATATTTGATTTCCGTTGAAACTAAATATATTTATAAGGTTTCTATGTAAGTAAAAGTTATTTATTGAAGTAAAGCAGCAAAAGTGTACTACAGAAACAAAATTTTTATAAATTTGAAATTCCATCGTTGAAAGAAAAGAGTTTTATAGTTAACGAAAGAAGCCTTTAAAAATTTACAATTTCTTATTTTAAAAATTGCGAGATATTTCATTTTTATTTCACTTCAATAGACACCTCATCCATCTAACGATGGGACTAGCATTGATGTAGGAATAAGCTCAAGTCAAATGAACATCCAGTGATTTTTAATATGAAAATTGACTCCTTTCAAGGCATTACCACTCAATGGAAGTATTCGCTACGTTCGACATCATCGATTCTAACGGCAAACGAGTCGCGGAGGGTCACAAGGCTTCTTTCTGCCTTGAGGATAATCAGTGCTTACCCGGAGTTCAGTCCAGGTAATGTAATAATTCGCCACGCAAAGATCTTTCATCTCGAAATATTCTAGATTTTTCATTTATTTTTAAAGTTTTGAAGTAATGTAATGAAGAAAAAGGATGTAATATTTGGTAATTTTTAAAAAATTATAATTGACGTAATTGTATAGATGATAAGATAACCTACTCTGGTAGAAATGATATTATTTCATAGTCATTAAATGGCCAGTTAATAGTTTATAAGATAGAAAATATCCAAAAAGTCAATTATATTTCTCTTTTTAAGTGTTGCAATTATAATCTATCTTTTAACAAAACGAACTTTCTTAATTTTCATAACAAAACTTATATTTTCGCACCACCCAATAGCTTCAATTCCTCCAAAAACAAAAATACAATACAACTCAGCTCAAGATTTATGTAAGTAATAATACAGCTGAAACTGTTTTATCGCCTCAGATACAGGTGCGCAAATTACGGCGACCAGGGAATTTCCGTGAATTGCAGCGATATTTACAAGTACAACATCGACTGCCAGTGGGTCGACATCACCGAGCTCACCCCGGGACCCTACACGTTCAAGGTAATTTCGGCCGCTTAATTTGTGATCAGCTATATAGCGTCCACTCGCGTCGCGTGGCGATTAACATTTTCTGCGCGATTTATTTCTGCCCGGCCTCTGACAAATTCATTTAATTTCACGTAACGCGGGTAACGTTAAAACGACGGGCGTCCTTTTAATATTTGCAGTGATATACATGTGTCGTTAATTAATATACGTTTGGATTTAAATATATTATTCGTTTTATTGATGTACGGTGTTGGCATTTTGTTGAAATGCTGTTTGCTGGGATTAATTTGTAATTATTAAATCCGTTTTAATGAGGAGTGTTAATGCTTTTGTAAACGATTTCTGCTATATTATATTCATATTTGGATTTTAATTTTAAAAAGTGTTTCACAGTATTTTATTAAAATTCTTTTAAAGATTATTAATATAAAAGATATCTAATACCACCAGTAGAAACAATAACAGCAAATATTCATATTTGGATTTAAAAAGTGTTTTACAGTATTTTATTAAAATCCTTTTAAAGATTATGACTAAAAAAAGATATCAAATACCACCAGTAAAAACAAAAGCAGCAAATACTTAATAAACCATCGAATTTAAATCGACACCTGAATAAATAAAAAAAACAATCGAGCCCTCGGCCTTTCCCAAATCCTCACCTCCCTTCTCGCACCTCCCCAAAAAAACCCTCGCATCCAGCCAGACCCATTTTCACAGGGGCAATCCGGAAGAGGCCCTCGGCAAAAACGAAGAGACAACAAAGACGAACGGCGTGACTCGGCGCCATTAATTTTTCCCAAGCCGCCTTCGAATTGCCTCTTCTCGATTCCATTTGCCTTAGATACATCTCGCCTCCGCTTTATTTTTTTCCCCGCTATCTACATCCCTATTCTCTTTTTCGGGCCAATTCGCTTTGATTAGATTCGACGCGCGAGGCGAGTGCGAATCGCGATTCCCGCGGGGGCCGTTTTCCTTCAATATTTGACTGCTGTGGGGGTTGAGGGCCTATCCTTTCGGGTATTAATTGCTTTTCGCGTTTTCTGAGCTGCCGGAGTGGAAAAGCCGCTGCGTGGGCCTGCGATTTTCCTTAAGCTGGGCGGGTGTTTTATCGGCGAGGGATTTTGGAAGGTTCAGCTGTTCGGGGGTGTGAGAGTGTTTAGGCGATGTTGATTGAGTTTTTGGGTGACGTCATGGGTGGGTTTGATATAATGTTTTTTAAGTTGTTGGGGGATTCGTTTATTTTTAGTTTGGTGTAATTGTGGAGGAAAGTATGACAGTAACATCTTGTAATTTAGTTTTAATTAAATATAACATAGTATATGACTAGACTGTATCATTAACTCTGCTTATATGAATTTCTAGATCTCTTAACATTTTTCTAAATAATTAATAAGAGCACTTTTATAAAATCCAATATATCACTGAAAGTATTTAGTAGCTTTATTATTAAGCTTTTATTCACACGATAATAGATATTTAAAAATTAATTAAATTAAAAGTTGATAATAAATTTTAAATTGAGATATTCCGTTCTCTTTTATTTAAGTACAGTTTGCTTTAATCAAGATATCCCATCTTCTACCGCCAAAGGGCCAAATCAGTAGTTAATAAAAATAGATGCTTTCAAATCATTCACCCGTCACTTTTACTAAAAAATTGAACACATCCAGATCCATCACCCAAATTTCTCATTCAACAAAGCAAACCCACCCCAAAAAACTCCCCAAATCAATCAAAACCCTTTCCATAAACCCACCAATCCCAATCTCCCCAACCCCCAATCACGAACAATATACATCTCAACAGTCCAACCGTCCACGCACTCGCGCAAACCAGCTCCCCAGTCCAACGTTATTGCCAACCACCCCCGCCGCCATATAGAGCTCAATATTGGTGGTCGCGCGCTCCCAGCTATCCAGAGACACATCGATAATTAACGCTGGAAATTCGCTCTCGCAGGTCGCCGTGAATCCTGAACTCAAGGTGGGGGAGATGTCGTTCGACAACAACGCGGCCACCTGCAAGCTACTTTACACCGAGACCTACGCCAAAGTCCATAGCTGCGTCATGGGCCGGCCTTAATGGAGAGAGAGAGAGAGCAGAAAGCGGAGATTCGATTGGGAATGCCATTAACTGGAGCGGAGGCAGGAGTGTTGCTGCCTTTGTTGCTGAGATGGAGACTGTGTTGCTTTGTGATGCATGGGACTTTTGGGGTGGGAGGTGATGGACTTTTGAGGGGATGGACGGTGATGATGGTTTTTTAAGTTTGTTATTGTGTGTTAGTGTGTTGATTAACCGCCGAGTGGAAATTTAGATGGTTTTTACTATTACTGTGGAATTTTATAACAGAGTTTGTTTTGTATTTGGATTTTGTCGATTTGATACTGTATATATATTTTAAGATTTTTAAAATAAACTATATACTCGTTCAATTATACGATCCCTGTTTCCATATCAATATTTCAAGTTGATATCTATAAATGAATTTACGAATTAAAGTTTCAGAGTTTTGATTTCATTTACTCTTTCATTCCATAACGGATATAGTCCTCGCATAGAATATTTTTTAAACTTTATGAATATTTACGATATGCAGCAATATCGATTATTTAAGTAACATTATTCCACCCGATTTAAAACTAACATTTTACTCCATATTCAAACATTCCATTCAAACCCCTATATGAATAATCTACAATATTAATAAACTCCCAAATCAATAACAATCAACTATTCACAAAACGCGCTCCATCACCCTAATTCACTCCCCGCGCCAATCCCAATCCTCCTTCCCAAAACTCATCAATAAATTTTCAATTCTCCCAATTACACCTCGATTATGCGTATCTATGAATCATCAGAAATAAACTAGAGCATAAACGTCACTCCCCCCCGAAAACGCCCCAGTAATTACGAAATTCCTATTAGCACCTAATTCAATAAACATTATACACGCTCCCGAAAATCGAAACCCAAGCTCGCATCCTCCGAAATTTCAGCGCGTTTGATATGCCGGAAAGCCGCGAAACGACGCATAGGTCAGCGCGTGGTCTCATCTCTGCGAGGAAAAAAAGCAGCTTTGTCATTGCGTTGCTATCATTATAATTATGATCGCTAGATTCCAGCAGTGATATTACGAGGAGGCGTTTGCGTTTAGGCAGCGCAGTCACGCAGTCACGGCTATTAATATCGAGCCGGCCGTGTGCGCAAATGCGCGATAATAATAATAATTCGAGTAATGGAGTGGATGCTGCTGGGTGCGAGTGCGGCTGTGTGTACATGTTATAAATTGCTTTGTCAAAATTATGCGCTTTCTCCCAGGGGGGATTTTGGGAGCTGGCTGTGCTGGGAGGATTTTAGAGTTTGGGATTTTGGAGGCGAGGTGGTTTAGGGCGACTGTTGTTGCTGGGAAATTAATGCTTGAGTTTGGAGGGGGCTGTTATTCACGGTGGATGTGGTTGTAAAATTGGTGAATTCTTGTAATTTTGTTGTAGGTTGAGTGTAATTTTTTTGTTAGTGTGTATTGTAATTAGGTTTTAGTAACGTATTTTAAGATAGCTGATTTTTTAGAAATTTTTGACGTACTTGAATTTTAGAGAAAATTTCATTTATAACAACGAGACGCTTTGGAGAGGGAAGAAAATACCACGATCAATAAATAGTTCTCGCAATGCAACGGTGGCTCTTGAACAGTATTTGAAATCGTACAATTGTGCCGGAGGCACTTTGGCACTCGCAGTAAAGCAACTATATGAAATGTCAAATAAAAGGGACGATTTATATCTTTCTTAATTGGAACATAATTTAATCTTATTCAATCACTTAGAAAAGAAAATAAAACACTGGCGAACTATTCGATTAAATACAAGCAGTTCTTAATTAAAACGGAAAATTTCTAAATAAAGCTACTTCTTTAAACTGATAATAAATTTAACAAACCCACCCTCAAACTCATTTCATTAAAATTAACCCTTGCATTCCCTCAACCTCAAAAAAATCCAACCCTCACCCATATCACAGCGCACTAATTCTCGATTGCGCAACCCTATAATTTCTTTCTCCTCCAGCGCTCGCGCGCGTGTCACGGATACACCCACACCCGAGCGAAAAAAAACGGCGGAAGGTCTCGCAGTTTCCCCGGCAAAGCGAGCAGCCAGTAGCGCCACGCATGCACCGGCCTAGCTGTCAATTAAGTGGCATACCTCTCCCGCTTTAAATGGCTGCACAATTCAACGTGACTAAACGGCTAATTCGTTTAAGAGCGCGAGCGCGACTAGGACACGGCGGAAGCGTATGGCTTCTTCCGCTGGGGGGTTGGAGCAGTCGGCCATCACCTGGCTGTAGGGTTGCTTGTGTCTGATAGTGTAGGTGTTTTTTTTTTTTTTGTTCGTTTACGTCGGGGCTGGATTTTGAGGTCCAGCTGGATGGGGGCCAAACGCCGGTGATGTGAGGGTGGATGGGGGATGGGTGGAATGTAGGTGCGATGGTTTTGTGCTGGAGGTTTTCGGTGTAAAAAGTGGAGGAAGAGGCTGTTTGGTGGAGTGGTTAGATGCTGAGGTATTGATCAGTTGGTGGGGTGTGTTGGTTTTGAACGGTTAAGCTGATTACTAAAAAGCGCGGTGTTCGTTTTGGAATTTTGAGGCGAAGCCAACGCTGTAATTGGCTTTTACATATTAAATTTTTTTAGTATGTTTTATTATTTCTTTTGTAAACGTGTAACAGTAATTATGTTGACATTGACGTTTTAGAATTTTTAAATGAAAATCGGATTTTCAAGATTTACTTTCGCTAAAAAATTTTAGAACGCTTTGATAATTTTAATCTGAAATTTAATGGCTTACATATTTCAAAGAATGATTGAAAAAAAATACTGAAAGTATGAAAATAAAAGCTCTTACCAAGTATTTTTCAATAACTTATAATGCAATTGCAAAATTGCCTTCTTTTTTTGCAACAATGAAAAACTAAAAAGTTTTCTTTCTATCAAGTTTAAATTCAAATTCGGTCTGCAATAGTTATTGAAAAAATAAAAGAAATTGCATTTTACAGATTTTTTTCAAGAAAAGGAGTTTCTAGAAGAACTTTTAGATTTATGGGTGTTTGAATTTTAAGATTTAACGTTAAATATATCCAAGCGTTCCAAAAGTTTTCAGTGGAAGTGTAATAAAAAACGTAATATAATCAAGAGTTAAATTTTGTTTTAACATTTCCATTTACTTAAACACGAATCTTATTAAATGATAAAGTAGTAGTTTATTCATTATTTGTTTTTTAAATCTCTTATTATAAATTGTGAGTAAGGTTTCATGTAACTTTTAATACGATCTAAACTTTCAATGCTTATAACCCTTCAAACTCACGATAAAACTCTCAAAACCGTTTCAACCTACAACACCACCTCAAAAAACAAAAAAACCGATCAACCCCTCAAAAAAAACTCAACAAACAAAAAATCCCAATCCACCAACACCCCCACCTAAAAATCGCCCCGAGCGAAGAACAGCCAATTTCCAGTGATACCCTCTCGCCTCGGCCGCCTCGCAATAACACGACTAGGTGCTTTGTGCACTGAGCGCGAGCGGCTTCAAAGACGAGGCGCGAGCCCAAACGCCCCCAGCGCGTTAAATGCAGTGATGATCGAGGGGCGGACTGCACGGGGATTTCTCCTGGATATCGACTAAACAGCCAGCCGTCGGAAGCAGAGAGCGAGATAGAAGCGAGCTTCACGCTGCGCCAGCGGCGCAGCCGAGCAAGGAGATATATAGAGGGAGACAAGATGAGGATAGCCGGCCTTTTGATGCTCCAGCTTCTTGGGGCCGTGTTCGCCATCGAGGATCTGGTTTGTGTTAAGAATCACACGGTCGTTGAGATATCGGGTGACGCTGTGCTTTCTGGTGAGTGTTTGTAGTTTTGGTTTCGTTGTGGAGGATGTATGAGAAGGGGTTTTTTGTGATTTGGTGGGGTTGTGGGTTGCAGTGTTTGTTGATACGGACTATGGGCCTGATTGCAATATTTCGTCGCCGAAGAGTATTCAGGAGGTGGCGACCGCTCTGTTTGTTGCACAAAGCTTGAATAAGATGGAATATGTGCCTGGTGTGACGTTAGGTAAATAAATATTGTTGTTTTTATTCAGTTTTGATATTTTTGCGAGTCGCGGTTTATATTATGTTTTTACTGTTTTAATGATTTGATTTGAGAAGCTAATGAGAGTTATCATTAATATTAATGTCTTTTTAGTGCTACTAATTTATAATATAAATATAGCTTTCACTTTAAAGAGTCAAGTCAACATTTCCTTATTCAGTTTGCTTTAATTGATACAAAAATTAGCGAAATTTCAACGTCTTAATTAAAGCTAACTGAAACGTTATTTAGTTAACTAACGAACGAAAATTTATAATTTTTCTGCTTCTGTACATTCGAGTACATTTTCAACTCCTAAATAATTCACACATCTCTAATGTCTCCAAACTCAGAAAAATAACATTAAACCCATCACCCTCCCAAACCCGCTCACTTCGCCGCATTAATTCCATCCAACTCTCGAGTGCGCTAATGCATCCTCCTACCCAACTGAAAATTTTCAATGCACAGCCCAAAATAACATTTCCTCCAACGCGCGCCAGCGCCATCAAGTAATAACGATCCACCTACGCATCAGCCGTGCTCTACATACAAATTAGCTTCCACAAGCGGCCACTTTGATGTCATCCCCCCCCCCCCTCCCGGCTTATACACATCACCCCCCCATTTAGGAAATGAAATCCACTTAACACAGGCTCTCCGCAAACCCTTACACCAGCCATAACCCAAATTCCTCGCTCTAATCTCCGCTGAATCTTTCATCTCCCCAGGTCTGCGTCTTTACGACACCTGCAACGACCGCATATCCGTCTACAAGCAAGCCCTCCTCTCGCTCATCGAGATGGACTGCTCTGCCCACTACGACCTTGGCATCCTAGCTCCGGAACGCTACATCGAAGTCCTCGAGCCTCTGCGCAGCCTCGACGTCATACCTGTTAATACCTACTCGCCACCAAACCTAACTATGCCGCTCATCGACGCGTTGGTTGATTTCCTTAGTTCCCGTTACGCCACTGTTGATCTTCTGCTGAGCGGCTCGAGACCGGTGCTCGATCGATTTCTGAACGTGAGCAAGGAGGCAGGGATCTGCGTGAGGAGCGACAAGGAGCTGGAGCCGGATGGTAACGGCACGGAGCTAGTCGTCGTGGCCTTGGGGGATTACGAGGACGTGAGCGCCTGGCTGGACGACCAGGAGGATTTCGGAGACGAGGAGGACAAGAGGGTCTGGGTCGTCCTGCCGCTCGATAATTCGCATGTGGACGGTGAGGGATTATATGGGGAGAGAGTTGCTTTATTTTTGGGCTGGATTATGATGGGGTGAACGTACGTGATGGGGCTGGATTATTGAAATGGGAGGATGGATAAAAATAGGGTTGTTATGAAATTCCGATTGGGAGGATGGTTTTGGGGTGGGATTTCGTTTGACAAACAAGGATAAATGTGTTGTTTCGCTTTGCGCGACGTTTTTTTTTTGGGAGGGGTTATTGTTTTTTTCTTTTTTAAGTTGTGACTAGCTCAGTTACCAAAAATAGCGGGAAGTGAATTAGATTCATGACAGTTTCATACTAATGGGAGTCTTTTTATATACAATTTGCACAACTTCACCGTCACTGTGTTATGTTTTCTAAAGTAAAATACGTAGAGTATTAAATAATTCAAAACTGACATTTAACATGTTGCACACAAACGTCAGATTTCAAACTCAAATTCGCGCCAAAAACACAAAATCAAGTCATTCACGAACCCAACACACCAGACCCTCATCAACCACCGCATCGTCTTCCATTCCAGACCTGCTTCCCGAAGGCTCCTACGTGATAAAGCCCGAGCAGTTTGTGGTGGACCTGGGCCCGGATCTCGACTCGCCGGACATCAGCCAAGTGCCGACGAATGCAGTCGCGCGCTCGCCCCATCTGTTAAGTGTCGGCAAGGCCATAGTCGAGATTGCCGAGGTCCTGCAGGACCTGCAATCCGCGAGCTGCCCTTTTGGACCTGCTAATTGCGTGCTGCCGCGCTTTGATACAGCGGAGAGGAAGACGATGAGCAACGCTGATTTGTACGAGACGCTGCACGTGCCTGCCAAGTCGCATTCGACGAGGTAAGTGTGATTATTGGGGTTGGGGAGGGTGATTTGGAACTTTGGGGGAGTTGTGTTCGGCTGATGAAGTTTTGTTGGATGGAGGTGTGTAATTTGGATTGAATTAAAGGTTGGGCTTTATTCGAAGGAAAAGTTTTGATTACGAGTTAATTTTGTTCTTGCTTTTTTAATACTGAGTATATTAAGACATTATCACTGTTTATAATTTTGCATTTTTCATTTGCGGGATCAAACGATATTAAAATAAGTTGTTCCGTGCTGCTTCTAATGTATTTTCTACAGTATTCAAGAAAAACAAAGCCGGAATTAGTAAATGGATTTTTTTCTCGCGAAAATAATTTAAATTTTACAAATCATATAATGTAATAATTCTTTTGAATTGCTTTATTAGAATACATGAAACAAACAGTAAATTACATATCAACAGATTCGATTTGCAGTAATAAACAATATAATCATTATTTCTAGTAAATTATAATTATCAAAATATCTATCAAATGGTTATTACAGATATTCAAATTTATTACATTCATTTTATAATTTATTTTGTAATGTTAACTTTGATTAATTCCAAGTTTAAATTAATAATTAAAACCTTAAATTATAATTTTTAATGAAAGTTGAAAATCTGTTTACAACTATATAATTATCCTAGTATATGTTACATATTATAACTTTATAAAAATAGATGTTGTTCGCGTTTCAATTTTGTACACAAATATTACAGAAGTATTTATCGAACTACTAAATCATTTATTAATTCACTCATGTAGCTTAATTTAGTCGATAAAGCGTATCTGATTTGAAATATTGTTGAAACATTTATCTTGAAATTAAATAAACGGATAAGCCAGAGTTAAAATTGTATTTAATGAAATTTCATTTGATTTATTAGTAAAATCTAACACTTTTGTATTGAATATCTAATTTTTATAACATTTTTGCCAACTACCGATCGATAGAGTCATTTTTCCAACTCAAAATATAATTTTTAAGTACATAAAAGTTATTATTATAAACTTACTAATATCTTCATAATCCAGAATAAGTCTTCGGAGAATGTTTTAGTAACAATATCTTTGCCGTTGAGATATAGGATTCAAAAAATTTAAATTAACCAAAACTCAATAATAATATTATTTCAATTCTTTTAAATTATACTACCGTTCTACGTAAACACCCCATCTCTCCTTCACATTCTCACTTAATAAATTCAACATAAACTCATTTCCAGATACATCGTCTCACGAAAGCTCGACGGCAGCTTCGTCGAGCTGAACGCCTATAAAATCGACGCAACAAGCGCTCGTTTCCGCGTGATTGCCGAGCGGGAGTATCAAAAGCTCCCCCGGCTTTGTGTGAAAAAGCTCGTAAAAAACTGCGAGGAGTGCGTGAATTTTCTGCTTCACGACCGAGGCGATCTCGAGCCCGAAGAAGACGAAGTTATCGGTGTACTCAAGCCAAACGTGTGGGTACCGATCTTCCTGACAATAGTTTCCTGTGGTACCTTAGCCTGCTTCGTTGTTCTCGTTTTTATCGTCTACCGCTATTTTGTCGAGGCTATTCTCGACGGCAATCCTTCACTGACTGTAGTTCTTATTCTGGCTACGATGCTAATGTTGCAAAGTATAGTGCCGTTTTGTTTGGAGGACAAAACTATGGGAGCCGAGCATTTGAATGCCAGGAAGATTTTTGTGTCGACTTTGTCGTTTGGACTGGCGTTTTCGGTGATGCTGACGAGGGCACTGTTTTTGGCGTTTTCGACCAAGGGAGTGTTTAGTACGCAGCATATTAATGGATATTTGCAGGGGTTGATGCTGTTCTTCATGGCGGGGGTGGAAGTGGCCATTTCGACGATGTACTTTGCATTGAGCACTGGGGATTCGGCCAAAGTCATGCGGAGTATGATGTATATCGGTTTGCTGAGTAAGTTATTTAATTTATATTATTTTTTTCGAAGAAGCTTTAAAACGCAGTTATTTTTAATAATTCTAAACTTTACATACTTAGCAACTTGTAATTTAAGTTATTATATTTCATTAATCATATGGGAAATGTTTGCATGTATTTTTTCATAATCATTCTCAGAGATTTGAAAAATATATTGATATATAGATTATTTACAAAATAAAATTACGATTAAAACTTATACTGTTATTAAAATAAGGCATCAATTAAAAGTAATAAATTTATTTTTATAAATAGACAATTATTATTCAAAAGCGAACGTAAAGTTTTCTTTTTCGATCAAGTGATGATTTTCCTATTAAAGTACCATTAATAAATCATAAAATATACTAATAACCACACTTCTCTTATTTAATACTCGAAAAAATATTAATAAAATTAATATTTCAATAATTTTATAAGTCTTATAATAGTTTAGAATACAAATTTTAATACTTAAATATTATTTTTATTACATAAACTAGTTTAATAGTTATAAATGTTACAAAAATTTGTCTAATAGTTATAAATATTCCAAAAATTTTTTTTTATTGTTCAGAAGATATTACTAATTGTAAACCTTCATAAATAATTTAATTATAAAAATACTTAAATCTACAAATTCTTCGAATCGTTTTAAAATAATCTTTTAACGTTATCTTTAAAACCAGTCCATTCTTTCATAAAAACTAATGAGTTCGAGCAGCAGTTCCTTGTACGCTTCACTACAATTACTTTCCAAGATTGTAGCCAAAATTTTCTCATTATTTGCTCGTACCTCTTCAGTCACGCAGGCTGAGAACTTGATTGCAAAAGCAATGAACGGAAATTCGTTTAACGCATGTCTTTTCAGTTCTCTATCGAAAGAATCTCTCGAAAACTCACTATCTAATCCCACTTGCTTCAGCATTCCGACGAAAGTTCCATAATACAAGTCCAGCAACTCATTCACATGACTTTTCAAAACTTCGACTTGGACGTTAACGGACAGTAGATTGGGTAGGTCTTTCAAAGGACTGTTGTAGAGATAGTTCTGAAAGTCAATAAACTTGACGTCGTCAACGTCGTTATTAGTTCCTTTGTGAAACAACATATTATGTACCCAGAGATCGCCATGAATTATCGTGGCCCAAGGTTCTATTGGCGTTGATTTGTATGTTGTGCCACCTTTGAAGTTAGTAAAGCTTTCTTCAATTTTGCTCAGGTGTTTGGAGAAGCAGGCGTTCTTTTGAAAGGCCTCTAGAATTCCATTCATACCTTCGTCTAGCTGCTCATAATCAACGCCCTGTATTTTAGCTTTAGACACAGCTCGTTTGAAATCATTGGGACGTTTGTTCTTCAGAATAATGCCAAGAGCGTGGAACTTAGCTAACGCAGATAGAGCTATTTCAGAATGCCTTAAATCTAGCCCTGTAATATTTTAAAATTTAAAACATGTATCTTTTTCAAATTGTAATAAGTAATTGCAATAAAATCTTAAAACTTACTCATATGCCTACTTCTGGTGTAGTAACCACGCATTTTTAGGTTTTCCATTATAAGTAATGAGTTCTCGTCAATTTCTCGATTAACTTCATCAAGAGAATATCTATGACCAATATACTTTGGTAAAAGATCTAGGACATGCTGTACGCCCATTTCCTTTTCCAGACTTTTGTACATGGGTATGAGTTCTACATACATGAAGACCTCTTTTCTGAAGACATCTGACCAGTTGAAGATTGGACGTTTAGCTTCGATAGGCAATTTAGCTACCAAGTGCATCATTTCTTCAGCACTGTTTTTACTTTTGCGAATAGTTACGTCTAATTTTATAATAGTACTGCCAAAGTTCTGTCCTGGAGGCAATAGATCTGTGGCGATGTAGTTTATGAGTTGAAGATTATTGATTTGAAGACCTTTTTGTAGTACTGACTTCAGATTTTTTATGTCATACTTGTTTTCCGGAATTTGGTTTAAATTATTTTTTTCGCTTGCTGCCATATTTAATACGTTATCTTTTCTAAAAAGAAAACCAATATTTTATCAAAAACTATTGTTATATTTGTTTTATTTTTTATAAATTCAAATAAGAGGAAAATACCTCTTAATTAAATTTCAGTTATATTCATACAGGAATTTCGTGATTTTTTTACTTTTGTAATTAATTAAAGACTTTTTGTTTTTTAACGATTTTATTATTTTAGAATATATTTTTTTGCTTTGTTCAGAGTTGAGGCTATTATAAGGGAGACCAGACTGTAGAGGCTAGTTCGTATAAAATTTAAAGAGTTTTCACAGAGCGTCAAAAAACTAGAAAAATTTTGAAATTTCAGTTGTTTTTTATTTATTTGTGGAATGCTTTTACGCATCAAAGTGTATGAAAAAACAAACATTTTGCTTTGTTCCGCGATTCTTTAATAGAATTTTTAGTGTAGAACTCGACAATTGAATTTTTGTCAAACCCAGGGTCAAATTGGCAGAGATATAAAGGTATCAATTTAATTCATAAGCTATTTTTTTATGCCATTTCGTTCAATATAACAATAGTCAAATCATTACTGTTTATTATTAACGATGGTTCTGGTATAAAAAAGAAAAAATTGTCTATGAGTCGGAAACGAACTGGAAAGCTTTACAAAAAGGCAGAATCTCAAAAATTTTAATGGAAAATTTGTACCGCAATAATACAACTGGAAATATGGCTGATTGTCAAGAATTGCAATATGTAAATAATTGCAATTTATTCGGAACAACTACAAATGCTATTAATGGAATCTGATAGGCCTACTTTGTCGACATGTCAAAATTATACAGTTTTTTGATGGTTAGAAAAAACTGTCGACAAAGTAGGACTATCAGACCTCGTTCAAAATATTTGAAAACTCAATTTGTCGAGAAAATTCATTAATTTTTTTAAAAGCTTTTAGAACAGTAATTTAAATCATCTGATCTCAAAATAGATGCAAAAATTAAATAAAGTTAAGCTCAACATTAAATTCATAAATTACGTCTGAAATTAATTATAAATAATTGTTATTTCTATAAACATTTTATATTTTTTTAAGTAATAAATGTTTAATATTTACGTTTGAAAAAGCTATATTAAACGAAAAAAAGGAAAATTAAATATTTGCTATAAAATTTTATATTAAAATATTGAAATCCAAATGATTTTTATTTGAATATTTGTTAAGCGATCCCTATCTTGAACTTCTCGGAAGAAAAGGACTCTGTTTAAGCAATAATTTATTTTGTATAGTATGTAACCAGTCTTAATTATTATATATATAGCTTAACCATCTTTTTCCGTAGAAATTTTAGAAAAGGTGTATTTGTATTTTGTTAAATCTAGCACGATTTTCTATAATGGTTAGCGCGGCGACTGTTGGTTTAAAAATTGTGATTGTTTTTCATTTCAAGCATAATAATTAGTTAATTTTTCCTCCATTAATCTTTGTTCATTATTAAAAAGAAAATATTAAAAATAAGATGTCATTTTATCATAATCGATATAGTTTATATTTGTATTTAATCAACTGAAATTTTGCGTATAAATAAATTTTGTTATCTCTTGATTAAGTTATCTGAAATGAAATATCTAAAGTATACATTAAATGATGATGCAGCGAATCTAATACAGGGCAAAACTTAAGATCATTTGTTTATTGTACAATGTATAGAACTTAAAGAAAAAAAATTCGTTACATAAATTGTTGCAATATGAAGCAACAGTAAGTAGGAGTGGAAGTAAATCAAGGTAAAAATATACAGGATCGATTATGTAGATAGATTTTTTAGCACTCAAAGATCATACCAATAAAACTGCATCAACTCTCGTTCGTGCACAATGCAGGAATTTTAATTGTTACAAATGTAATTTCATCACATTAAAGATTTTGCTCCACACTACTTGGAAAATCTCGCGGAAAATACTAGCTTGCTAGCTAGCAAACCAACTTCAAAGGCTAATTGCAATCCAAGACTTTGTAATAGTTTACAGCGAAACCATACCCCAGTCTGTGGGTACGCACGTGCTCGAGACAGATTCCGCCATTGATCCACCACGGGTGCATATTCACAATCAACTTGCACGTGCATACAACACCATAAACAATTACTTTAAAAACATGCGACGACAATCGCACGTCGTTCAAGAGGATAACATAACATCGCCAAGAGCAGAATGCAAAAGAGAGAAGAGCAAGGCACTTGTATACACACGGAAAAAAGAAGCTGGTCTACCAAGTAGCGCGAGAAAGAGGACAAGTGGAGAGTTACTACTGACCGACACTGTTCGCTGGGAACTGACTCGCTGCTATACCTAATCACGTGAGATTAGTGACGTCACGAGGCTCCGTAGTGGGAGCTAGTATTAAGAGATTACCGTTCTCTGTTCATCTCGGGCTTACCTGCTCTTATAGAGGATATCTTTAATTATGCATTTTAGGGTGTCTCGATTGTTGAAGGATAGAGGATTGGATAAACCGGGGTGATACTATATATAGAATTATTAACAAGATTAGGTTTTATTGTATAAAGCTAAAGAGGCTTCATAGGGTATAGTTTCTCAGATTCTATCGTTTAGAAAAAAAAGATTTTTTAATGCAAAAACAAAAATGTGCTTATTGAAAATATTATGCGCGAAAAGAGTTGTTATAAATGAATTTAGGCCTTGTGACTATACCATCTATAAGTTGTATAAATATATATTCTAAAAAAGATAAATAGTTAAAACAGTCTAAAATTAAAACGTATCAAGATATCCTTAAAAAAAAACAAACAAAAAAATAAATAAATAAATAAAACTTTATTAGCACTGACTCTCGAGTTTAATTTTTAAACTGCCTTGAAAAGGGACGTTCATCAATACGTCCAAAACGTCGGCAGAAAGAAAATAAAAATTGGATAGTTCGCGGAGATCAAGACGTCGTCTACTTTATTTACAAATTTACACCACACAAACAATAAATTCGTCTCAATTCAAAACTTTATTATATTAAAATTAATTATATATTTTGTATGTTTAATGGAAACAATCATTATATGTAAACAAACTTAAATTACATAAACAGATTTACTTACATTTTGTAGAAAGAAAACAACAAAGATCAGTAATAGTGTGAAAAGTGGAAGGAAATGTAAACGACTGCCAGTATTCTTTTGTACACATTGGATAAAGGTTTATCACGATAGTCGTTATCTCTAGAGATATAAATTTCTTAGCATATATAACTTTTAAAATGTAGGAAAATTCTCAAATCCTTACGACCACTTTCGCACATATATTTTTGTCTATTCTATTGATGTTCTTTGCTTTTTACAATAAATGTCTTTTAATGACTAAATTTTTCAAAATCCTTTTTTATAGCATTTAAATAAAATTTGAAAATCAGAGACTAATATGAACCGAAAATATAGTGCTATATTGATATGAAAAAATACATATAAAACTTATATAAGATATAAAAAATCACCTTTGAACTTTAAAATTTATCTCCATTAAAATAAAACCATTATCACCTCCAGGCTACGACATCTTCCTACTAATGCTCCTATTCATCGTCTGCTGCTTCATCGCCCACGTACCGCGTAACTACCGTGAGGGCATGTGCTTCTTCGCCACTGCAATAGGTCTACTAATCTGCTGGGCTGTTTGGCTGACCTGCTTCTTCCTCATGTCGGTGGATAAGCGAGATGTAATCGTCTGTTACGGTATCCTTGGCACCGCCTGCCTCATCATAGTTGGCATATTGGTGCCCAGGACTTACTTCATGTGCGCCCACTATACTCAGGAGAAGGACTATGTCAACAGGTTCGGAGAGCCGACTGATTTAGGACCCGATCCCAGGATGAACAATACGGTGAGACAGGTCGGTGATTATGGGTTTGGGGTTGAAGTGTTGTGAGAGGGATGGATTGAAGAAGTGTTGATATGGTTTGATTTTTTTGGATTTTTCGTTATTTTGATGAGTAAGATTTTTTAAGGGTTGAAATTTTACACGAGAGACTATTTATTATTTATTAAAATTAAATAATTATTAGAGGAGAAAGGGAAATCATTTTAAATTAAAAAGGTACATTTACTTTTACATTTAAATAGTAATTAATTATTTCTACAATTATTGTTTTTTAAAAGTATTTTATTTTTTGTTATACTTTTATAACAATAAAATACATAATATGAAGGGTAACAGGAATTTCATTACACAACATTTCCACAAAATTATTAATTAATTCCAGCAAAAAGTAACTTTTTTCATGCTTTTGCAAGAACTGAAAATATAATTAAAAACTGCATTAATAAATTATGCTAAAACTTTGAGAGGAAAAAGTTAACCCACGGCCTTTAATCCTCTAATTTTTTCATAAACTCCTAAGCAAAAAGAACAAGAAAACCTTAAAAACACCAACCACTTTATTAACTACACATCTTTGATTCATGGGCGCGATAGCGCACCACACTATCTCATATTACCCGCCAAAATTATACAAATTATATCGTCGCCCTCCACATCAAAGCAGGAAGTATCTCATATACACGCACACCGAGCAAGCCAAAATTATCCTCATTAAAATTTAATAAATTCAAAATACCCGTGTTTGGTCCTCGACAATATTTGCAATTATACATATATATAGATGCTAAAAGCTGGAAGATTCGAGACGTGGCGAGCTGTATTGAATTGCTTGCAAGCATGCGAAACGCTTTTTGACCCTCCGATATAATTATGCGATCTTTCGCTCTCTCGTCTCTCATGAAAATTTTATTCACGAAAGAAACGTAAAATTAAGCTTGCGCGCACGCGTGTAATTATGCGTAAATGGAAATGTTCGAGTGTACAACGCGCTTGTAAAATTGCGTGTTATTCGGAGTTAATGTGGGAATGTTCCTTTGGGCGTGGGTGGCCTGTAACGTAAAGAAGAATTTATCTTCACTTTTACGGCGCGGAAAATAAAATTTATTTTTTGGCGAAAATTTTCGAGAGAATGGATAGTTGAAAAATATATATTTTTATGACTCTAAATAATTAAAATAAATCTTTTTCTAAACAACTAAACCCACAATAAATGTTTTTTAATTATCGATATTTCTATCCTCTCGTGCATCCAATCGTCGCAAAAACCATACAGTCAAAGCGATTCATTCTCAAAATCAATTTACCGCTTCACCCATCTCTGTCCCTCCACAAAAAAAAAACTAAAACTACAAATGGCTGCCTGCTGCCAAAGCGTTACACTTCGATTCCCAGCGATGAAAAAGAATCGCAGTTTCCAGTGAAACTCTATACACCTAAGGGACGCGTGTGCGCACGTATAGCCCCGTGTCCGGGGTTAGATATCGCCGCTCGCTTTTCACCCTACAATTCAACGCTCAGCGCGCATTGTGTTTCAGAGCTCGGCCGTGCTGCTTTGCATATCAGCTCGCGCGAAATGGAGATGATGTCTGGGGGTGCGTTATAGGTAAGGAAAAATTTCAAACGGACTCGGTGATACAGGATATTATTGGCTGACGCTGATTTATGTGCGATTCGCGGGTTATTTGAAAGGGGGTATTGTTCTGTGATTTTTGCTGCGGGGGTGTCGGTCAAGATGGATTGTTTAAGGGGAGGTGATGGGAGCTTTGATGGGTTTTATTTGATTAAGGTAGCTGGGTGTTGGTTTTTTGTATTGGAAATATATCTATTGTTGAATGTAGACGTTTTTAGAATGTGCTTTATTTTATTTGTTTATTTAATTCTTGTGGATTTTGAAATTCGTTATTTATTAAATTATGCATATCCTGGCCTGGTTCCCTAATGACAGCAATATAAGCAAATTGTTGACCCGTTTCTGAATAATGCCTCGAAAAGCGATCTTTAATAAGTTTTTACATGTTCAATTAGCTAATTGAATTTCATGAACGAAATAATTTCCCAAATTTATGAAAAGCTTAGATTTTATTCCAAAATCATTCCAGTGCAAGATAACTGAAATAAATGCACGTATCACTCCTTACGTAAGAAGTTTGCAAGTAAATTCATACCTGAAGAAACTTTAAAGAAATTACCATAGAACATTGTTTGAGTCAACGCGACTGTTCCCCGAGAAGATTCGTGTAATTTTTTTAAAACAATTAGAAAATCTCAAAGACTAAAATAACTCCTTTTCCCTCCGAGGACGAGTTTTTGCGTCGAATTAACATGCATACCACGTCTTCGTCGTAGACGCAAGGCGAGAGAGAAACAGTACAGAAAAACAAAAGAACGGATAAAGAGCAGCGCCGGAAAAACTTTCCTAGAATCTTAATCCGCGAAAGAGGGCCCAGAGGGACGAAAGTAAACTGTATGATAAGAAAGGATTCCTACGGGATGGCCGATTTTTTTCTTCTGCTTGTACTGATAAAAACAATGTTTTTCACGTATTATTTATGAGATAATTTTTCATTGATAAAAATAAATAATAGCTACCCATAAAATACCTCTCAAATTTTCTACTTCAAAATCAATAATTTCAAAATACAAGCCTACTAGTACACACACATCATAAAAAAATACCACTCACCGCTCACATCATAATAAAACGAAGCCAACAATTACAACCCAAAAGCCACTAAACTCAACCCGGCGCACCTCAGCCCTTAAACTACCCACCACCCATCCATCCTCCAGCATAGCCACTCTCTAATTAAATAACCCATACATCCTCCCTCATAAAACCAGCCCATCTCCCACACACTAACCTCTCGCCTCTATCCCAAAGGCCCTGGATCCACAAGCCGGCCCCAGCCAGCAGCAGCAGCAGCCGTTTTACGAGTACGTAGGCAACAGCGGGGCTGGCGGCCTGGCGCCGCCGCTGGTCAATTTCTACGGTAGCGCGAGCCCGATCGTCGCGGCCGGAGGCAGGCGCTGGTCGCTGCGCCGCCGCAGCCCCGAGCCCAGGCGCACACCCGGCTACAACAATTACGGCTTTCGCCCGGAAATGAGGGAGCTGGAGGGAGCTGCCGCCGGGGGTGCCGCTTACGTCATACCGAGACTCTACGTCGAGGACTCGGACGTGAGTATATGCGGCCTCTCTGGCTGCTTGTTTGTTTATGCGCACGCACGCGGCTTTCTTTAGGGTTTATGGAAGCTCTGGCTGCGTGTGTGTTTTGCTGCGGGAGGATATGGATGGGGATACTAGGACACCGGTCGTTTGTAGCTTGGATGCTGCGGGAGGCGCGTGAGCTTTTGATGAGTGGTGTGGCCTTGGGACGTGTGCTGTTGTTTTTGCATGCTGCTGTGGAGCTTTTGAGGGTTTGAGAGGGTGGGTGGAGGTAATTGGGGTAGTGGATGTTTGCAGTGTTGTTAGAGTGCAAGTATATTTAACTACTGAGCTTGTAATTATATGGTATTTTAAAGTTTTAGCGCAAAATCGTCATTTCCGATAAGCTTGAAAATGCGTGTAGTGCTCGTTATTTCTAAAATAATGTTATATAGTTACTACCAATAATTAACAAATGAAGCATAAAAATCATCGTTTATAAATCTCATTTTTAAATTGTTTGAATCTACATTATGCATTTAACTGTGCAAGAATTAGATTATTTTAATTCGTTGTACTTTATAGGTATGCTTTATTTTTATGTTCTAGATATGCACTTTATAGGCGTTCTTAATGTAAATTATCCAGTTCACTGAATAATACTAAAAGAGTGTTAAATCTGCGAGTCAAAAAAGGGGCTATATTCACTTTGTGAAATCACGGACCCCTCGTGAAGCTTTTTAAAATCAATATGAAGTTATTTAAAATGTCTAAAATCAAATATGTAGCTATAATGCGCGTAGTAACTGTATAAATCCAGCGTTCGTGTTTTCGAGATATTAACGTTTTAATGTTTAAATGTATGCTCGAGATTAGAGAAAACAAGTATAGAAATCT
The DNA here is from genome assembly GCA_900480035.1 of Eupelmus urozonus. Lineage (NCBI taxonomy): Eukaryota > Metazoa > Arthropoda > Insecta > Hymenoptera > Eupelmidae > Eupelmus > Eupelmus urozonus. The sequence continues at coordinate 18,751 of UELX01001417.1, read as the reverse complement.
GACATTAACTACTTCCTTTAAGTACTAAATACGAATAGAATTATGCCCATAATTTTAAGAAACACCCTTGTCGTACAGCTTTCTGCAAAATTGTAAAACGTATGAATCGCTCTAAAAGATTATAGATTTCTTCTCTTTTACAGTTTTTATTAGTAATTTCATATAAATAAATAAAAAAGTAAAGTTACTTTATCAATGAATATTAGTAATTTATAAAAGCATAATTTATTTTATTCGCTCGATTATTTAATTTTGGTATATGTGTTGTATTATATCTATATAAATATACGACATAACTAAATTAGTTCATTTTTTTTATTTACAGCCAAGAATAAAGAAACAAATTGAATATAAATAAATTAAAGCAATTAAATATATTTAATTTGATTATAGTAGACTTATTCAAAAAGTTTAGAAAATTCAATAATTTTATTGAATTTAAAATAATTTAAAATCGTCAATTTGAATGAATTTTATCAAATTTATTTTAAGGCTGATAAGCAAAGAATATTATTATTATTAGATTAATAAGATGAGCTTTAATATCAGAAAATTAAAAAAAGAGTCATTACTTTTTTCTTATTTACATATTTGTTACTGTATTAGTGCTTAAAACTGCTTTAAGAACATCGTAACATAATTTAAGGTTGAATAAAGCTATTCGTATTCAGTTATATTATTTTATACACCACTTTTTTAGTATAACATCAATCTGAAAATAATTTTCATTTAATGAAATAATTAAATAAAATTTGCACTTATTCAATTAAAATTATGTTAGAATCTCTACGTATATTCATGTTTAAAAAAGCATAATTAAACTTTTAATTAAAAGTTATCGATTCCTCAATTCTTCGAACGCTAAACAAAAAAAAATCACCTTACCCATTGCAAAACCCTAAAACACTCCACCATTCACCAAACAGCCAACATTCCATCCATTGACCCGTTAAATTTGCCTAAGGTCAACAGAGCCCAGCAGGCTACTACCCTGAAAAGCGCGTCGGGTTTGGGGCCGCCGGTGTCCGAGGCTCGCTACGCCCTGCCGAGATCCCTGATACGCAAAGCCCGCAAGGCGCGCGGCTCGGACGCTCCGCGCTCGGCTCGCCGGCCGGAGGACACCAGCTGCATAGAGACGGAGGTCTACGTCCAGGATCGGCTTTCGCCCACTCCTCACGGGCCTAACGAGCACTACCCCAGGCGCAGCAGTAGCCCAAAGCTCTCGCCCACCCACGCGACCATCTGCGAGGAGGAGGAGATACAGGAGGCTACTAGGATAACTAGGTTCTGAACTTCGCCGGAGAGATTTGCGAGAAGATTTAGAGGGGAGAAGATTTAAGTCGGCCTGAGGAAGTTGGTGAAAATTAAAAAAATGCTGATTTATAGGTTTTCCGAGTGCTGAGGAGTTTTGGAGGGTGGGCTTGCGAGAGAGGAGTGATGGGGAGATGGATTCGTGATTAAAATCGTGGTTGGAATGAAGGATGTTTTTTAATATGAATGTTAAATCATAGTTTTGTTTTCAAAATTGTTTAAAATTTTCCGGTAAAATAATCAACAGAATAAGTATAACATAAAAGGTAAATGAATTTTAAGAGCATTTTTTAAATAAAGTTATATTGAAAGTGCCTTTTAAAACTTTGAAAAAATTGTCTATATCTTTGAAGTTAAACATAAATAAAGCGCAAGAGAAATTAGACTTTATTAAGTTACAACACTTTCTATGATAATGAGGTTGAAATTTAAAGTTCTTACAATCCACTGTGAATTACTTCGGAGAATAAATCCAATTGTAAAAGTATTGCCATTAATTCAAAGAGATTTTACTAAAGTGAATAGTCACTCAAAATCAGATTGATTCTAGTTTAAAAAAACTTAATTTCTGTGAAAAATGAAAATTGACAAATTTTAAGTTGACTTTACTAATATAGATTACTTTGTTATATTTAATGAATGTGGCATAAATTATTTTACTTAAAATTGACATTTAATTATTGTTTATTATGCAGAATTTTCGATATTTTATACTAAGAAAAATTTAACGTATTCAGAATAACCACAATGACTAAAAATATTAATACTTTCGAAATATTTTATTTTAAGGTGATATATATTGTGAATATTGAAATACTATTTTACAAATTAGTTTAGTTGTTATAATTGCAATAAGATTTATTAATATCAAATATGAATTTCATTCTGATTAGATAATAAGTTATTTATGTTATTTTAATATTACATTATTTTATAACACTTTTCCTAAAAACCATGAATATACTAGCTTTTTTATTTTAGGAATTTTTATAATTTTAAACCTTTTAGTATTTATTTTCATTATAATAATATTACATTTTAAGATTTAGTTCAATGTATTAGATTGCAATTTAAGAATAATATAAAATGTGAATTTGAATCTTAGAACTTAATGCAGCAAGTTAATAATTTATAATACAAATGTACTGATATGAATGCGGGAAAATGAAACAATCAAATAAAAATCTTGTTTGCCAAACCTACTGATAAATGTGGAAGATGCTAATACTTCCTTAAGGCAATATTCCGGTGAAACATTAAAATCAAATTTAAAAGTTATAATTTTTCATTAATAATTCAAATAACTATAAACTAATTTTTATATTTTATCTTAGACATAAATATTGTACACCACATCACGTCCTCAATATTGAAAATGGCATTTAAGTAATAAAGGAATTTAGGGTGAAAGTTCTTGTAGTGTATATAGTGTATATAATGTGCAATAAAATTTAGATAGTAGCACTTGCCAAAGTCTTATATTTATGATTTCATCGGCATGTTGTCTTAAAACAAAAGCAATATATACTGCCATGGATTATGTAATGATTAATAAATTATTTCTTGTTTGATAATCTACTAGTAATTATTACCTTCTTCATACTACCTTTCTTTCTTTCGATTTTATTTTTATATTAAATTTGTGCTCAACATTTTGAAAAAATTTATTTGTTTAATATGATTTATAGATGATTTTACATGATTTATTTACATTTTGTAATTTATAGAGAAACTATTGTTATTCATCTTATGGGTCAACGTTAATATTTGACCTTTTCAATGACTTGCATTACTTCAACTACTACCAATCTTAATAATAATATCAAGTTTGTAATCTCTAACAATTTTCAATAGATTTTTATTATCTTATTATAACTTTGGACAATCATTAGCAAATCCTATTATCATACCTCACCTATACACGCATATATAGCTGTAAACTGCATGATTTTTTACATTGTTTACTTTAAAAAAGTATGATTATGTTTGCGGGTTATCAGTTTCTCGTTACCGCTGAACTGATAAACTCACTTGAACATATTGCAGCCTCTTATCTGCGAGCGTCTGTTACTATTGATCAGTCGTGCTTTAACTTTCTTGCTTTCATCACTTTAAGTAATTCGAAAATCAGTTTTACTTTTTAATAATAGAATAGTGGCAATAAATTATATTCAATGGATACTAACGTTTTCATAAAGTAAAAAGAAACTGTTTAAAAATTGTATTAACATTAGTTGTAAATTTTTGTGCGATAAAATGAAAGTCTTGCAAATCCTTTTCATTCTCATCTCTTTATTATCGGCAAGCAGTGCCTATAGAATACTGGGAATTTTTCCTCTTAGCGCGAAAAGTCACAGCATAGTATTTCAAGCATTAATGAAAGGTTTGGCAAAACGCGGTCATCAAGTCGATGTCGTTTCGCATTTTCCGCTAAAAAAACCTGTAAAAAATTACAATGACATCATCAATCTTGAAGG
>UELX01001417.1:0-14863 GCA_900480035.1 Eupelmus urozonus | reverse complement strand
TGCACTATTCAAGACTTTTCCGGGATCAACCTATGAGTCCAATGAACAAAGCAATATTCTGGATAGAATACGTGATACGGAATGGCGGTGATTCTTTAAGATCGCCAGCACTTGAGTTTACATGGTGGGAATTAGCCTTATTAGATGTTTATGGATTTTTATTATTAGCTTCAATTTTATTTATAGCTTTGATTATTTTAACCATAAGACTCGCTATAGTGCGTCTGTTTAGAAAAATTCCTAGTACTGATCTGAAAAAGAAAAAAACTCATTGACAGTATTTTTTGTACATAGATAGCTCAAAAATTTTACAGAATTAGTAACTTTAAAACCCATTATAATTGTTATTTAAGATAACTTTATATTTATGTGTTTACTTAAAATACTTTTTACAATAAAAAACTATTACTTTTTTAAGATAATAAACAAAAAACTCACTACAACCTCTGTCTTAACCAGCCAAAGCTCACATCCCCTCAACAACCATTAAAACCCGTGAACCATCTCCAAACTCCAGCATCCCACCCACCCCAAACAATAAACCCCACTCCCCCAGCGCATACCATCCTTAATCGAGCCTGATTAGCAGGGAAATCAAATGCATTGATTATCGATCAGCCGCAGAAACGCACTCGGGCGTATCATTGGCGCGTCGGCCAGCTCTCGCGCGCGCGCGAAGCAGAGGGGAAAGCGAAAGCGAGACAGAAAGTCCATCAGGACCGGCGCGCAGGTGTATAATCCGGAAAGCAGTTAGGAGCGGTAATGGATTCTCTTTTGGACCCTCTCAAGGATTCGCACGAGCTGCTCCCAGTAGAACGTATACAGTAACCTGCTGATTCCGAATTTTAAGATACAGCTTTGTGTATATTTATATAATTTCGCGCGATTCCGCATGGATGGATTTTCTCGGCTATCTCGCAAGCTGCATTCGTCGCCGGTGATTGGAGAAAATAGGAGAGAGGGACGAGCGGTAACGATTATTATTTCCAGTCCATGAGGTCCGGCCGAGGCGAGGCAGGTTAAGCAGGCCTGTTAGGGGCTGATAAGCCGGTGTGCTTGATCGAAAAGAAATCGAAAAGTGCAGGCAGTCGTGAAATGAGTGATCGCGCGCATGCGCCCCGATGGGGAGAAGAGAGCTGGGCTATATAAAGTAAGAGTGGCGAACCGATCGCTTTTCAGTTCGAGGTGACACTGGGGTTTGCATCATGCTGGATTTGTGCTTTTTTGGGGTTGGTTTGGAAGTTAGATTCGCGAGGAATGCTTAGCTGAGGGTAGTTTGGAAGTTTATGTAAAATTAGTGGTTTTATGGAAAGCTAGTGTGTGTTTGTTAAAATTTGAAGAAGACCGAATTTGTAACTAGACTGTTTTAAAATTAAGCCACGCGATAAAAATAAACGGGCACAGTAAACCCCCTCGGCAAACTTTCCAAATGAAAAAAGCACTGCAACAACAAAAATCAAACAACCAGCTCCGCTCCCGCTCGTAAATATCCAGTACATAAGCAGCGCCAAACGTAACAGGTGGATATCCAATAAATCGCGGCCTGCTCGCGTCTCTGCATCAACATCGTCACGGATCAGCGAGCAAAGAAGGAAAGAGCTTCTCGAAAATAAGTCCCGAGCCATCTTCCCGTTTCGCTCTCCGGCGAAGGAAAAACCGAAGACAGAGAAAAAGACTTTTTTTTTATCTTGCTTCTTTTCCTCTCGAGGGCAGCCGAGACATGTATGCGGCGGCAGAAGCGAAGAACTCGAGATTCCTGCTGGTGACAACGGTCTACTTAAGCTTGTTGCTCGATAACATCCTCCTTACGGTCGTCGGTAAGTCCACGCGGAGTTTCCACTTTCGAAGAGCCGAGCGGCGATATCCTGGATTTCTGAGATGTGCTCGGTTTGTTTTAGTTTCTTTAGTGGCCGCTGAGTGTGCTGGATTTTCTTTGTTTTGTTTAATGATGGGTTTTTTTTGGGGGAGGCTTAGAGTTTGGGGTTTATTAGCTTGGATTTTGGTATGGTTTTTTAAGGGGGGAATTTGGGAAAGAAAATGAATGGTTTGTTTTGTGGAAGATTTGAAAATTCTTGGTTGGATTATGTTAAACAGAGCAATTGTTTCTCAATGGGCTTATGCAGGATGTTAAATGTAAATAGATGGCTGTTTGCTAATTCAGAATAATGAGATGATTAGTAGCCGACTGAATAATGGAAGATTGCGTTATGCAGTATAATGCGATTAATATTTAAACATCTAAACTAAACTAGCAATAGCGCGATGCTACGCAAAAGCAGATTATTATTGTTGAGTGCAGCTGTTGCAAGCTTATTACATTCTTTTTTAAAATTTCAGTCACGAGAAATAAATAAATAACAAAGCACAACTTAAATTCCGTCTATTAAACGCTCTCTCATTCCATCCTCACTCTCTTCCTCTTCTCAAACAAAAAACCGCGTAATAGGGATAATTACGGCGAAAAAGTGTCTCTGCGCCCGGCTTTTAAAATCTCCACGACCGCGCGTACAAAAAAAAAAGAAAGCAAGAGAAAGAAAAAAAGTTCGCATAAGGGCTCCCTTCCTTTCCCCAGCACTTTAAAGCCCTCAGCTCCGTAATAAAGCTCGCAAGCTCAAGCGCAAGGTTAAGCACGTTTCGCGCTCACTTTTCCACTATCACCCACCCATAAAAAAAACCCAAGAAAAAAAAAATTATCCAAATCCTACACGTGTGCTTAATTTTAGTGCCGATCATACCGGACTATCTCTACACCCTGGAGGGCAACGTGACAGCGGCGCCGAGCGAAGCAGCCGAAGAGGACGTGAACGGCCGGGTGGGACTGCTGCTCAGCTCGAAGGCGTTCGTCCAGTTAATTTTGAACCCCGCGGTGGGGACGCTAACAGGCAGCTACGGATACGCCAAGCCGCTGCTGCTCGGCAATTTGAGCCTTTTATTGGCCGCTTTGCGTAAGCACTTTTACTTTTCTTTCGCCGGGTCGTTACGAGCCCGCCTACGCTGGCTTTGCTGGGCTGGAGGAATGCTAAGTGGGAGGGTGAATTGCGAATGGTACGACGGCGATTTGGTGTTTTTTTTTTGTTCTTTTTTGGGGGGTGGGTTTCCTTTTGTTTTTTCGCGTGAATTTGGGATGTGGAGGGTTAAGCGAGGAATGTAGGGAGGTATGGGGATCGGGTGATTAGAGTAATGAGCGGAGAATTGTTGGATTGAGTTGGATATTATCGTAAACGTATATATATATATATATATATATATGTCGTTTCTTGATAGGTGGATTTGTTACTGTAACGGTGCGTGGATACGTAAAAAGTAATTCCGTTATAAAGGAAAGTAATTGATTTTTAAAGGAAATTGTTAATATATTATTCATTTTTTCATAAAGAAAATTGATGGTATTTATTAAATTTTATTACAGTATCTACTTTATGAAGAATTTAATAATGAATAAACGAATAACTATTTTATCAGTAATGCGTTTGAAATCCGTATTTTAATTGTAAAATTAATTTCCTTAAATTTTATATAAAATTCAATTAAAATTTATATTCAGGTATTACTCATAATCTTTAAAACTGAAAATTCACGGAATTACCTTAAGCTACTTTAATAAACGTCATTCTTTTTCGCACACGTAAAAATAAAAATCTCACCACAAAAAATTAAAACACCCAAAGCCAACACATCACCCAAAATTTCCAAAACTCAAAACCTTCCCCTCACAGTATTCGCCTTCGGGCGTACCTACGAAGTGCTGTTCCTGGCGCGCAGCATCCAGGGCGTCTCGTCGGCCTGCATCGGCGTCTCGGGCATGTCCCTCGTCGCCTTCCAGTATCCGGAGGAGGACAAACGCTCCAAGGTCATGGGATTCGTCCTCGGCAGCATCGCGGTAGGCGTTCTGGCAGGCTACCCCATGGGCTCGGTGCTTTATGACCTACAAGGCAAGATGGCGCCTTTTTTGCTCGTCGCTTCGTTTGTCGTTCTTCTCATAGGTACGTTTTTTATCCTTGACTATATGTGTGAGTATGTGTGTGTGTGCGCGTGTATGTGTGTGTGTCTCTGTGTGTGTGTGTGTGTGTGCGTGTGTGTGTACGTGTGTGTGTGTGTGTGTGTGTGTGTGTGTGTGTGTGTACATGTGCGTGCATCTGTGGATAACGTATTGGATTATGGTGCTGTAAATCTATGTTTTTATGTGCGGAAGTGCGCTTTTGTCGTGACTAAAAGAACAAATACGCGTGTGCATGCGCGCTCGTGTAAATTTTTTTGATAGCACAAGGATTGTTTCTTTTTTTTTTTTTACAAGCTGACTACTTTTTTTTACAGCGAGTTTTTTACGATTTTAAAGCCCTGCAATTTTTTGCGGGATATAGTAACTCGAGCGCGCTGAAATATTTACTCTTCCCATTTTATAAATTTTTAGTTTCCATCAAAGGATTTTCTTATTTTAGATTTTACTTTTTTCATCCCTCGGCTGGGCTTATTCGTTTATACTTTTTTTTATATATCTGGTGACAATGGAATTAATCTTTATATTGGAACGTTTAATATCGGAATTTTTATCATTAATGAAAGTTAATATTTCATCGCAATACCACAGTTTTACCACCATAAAATTCTAAAATTTTATTGTATTACAATAATTTATAATAAAACAAAAAAGAATTTAACCAAACTAAAAACCTCTTAACTCTTGCCTTTTCCCCAGGTCTCCAACTGTTCATCCTAGACTTCGATCCAGTGGAGCAGGTGAGCTCACCCCCCCCCCCCTCCTCCCACCTTCAAACACCTCCGCGACCGCACCGTAAAATCCAATGTGCGAAATAAAATGTCTCGTCGTTTCAGAAAGCCGGTAACGAGCCGAGCTGGACGCACCTGCTGCTCGACACTCGGATCCTGATAATTGCCGGGGCGATTTGGTTCTCGACGACGCCTATGGCCATACTCGAGCCCTGCCTGCCCATCTGGCTTAGGAGTCACATAAAGCCCAAGGTAGGCTGGCTCTAATGCGCCTCGCGGATCTAGGCAAATGCGCTATTTACTCGGAGCTTTATGCATATACGATTTTTCACCTGGCGCACGCGCGCCGCCTGATGTATATGAATAATTTATGGGGCTTGAAATATTGCTGCTTGTTTAGAGGGAGGTACTTTGTGGCGCTGCTTTTTTGTGAATAATTTTCTGGATAAATAGCCTTTTGCCTTGTAAATGATGGGGTTCGTTTTGTATTTTAACGTGGGTTTGGGTTAAGCATGTATGTAGGTAATATTTTGTGGAATATTAACATAACTTTCCTTTTCTACTTTGAATTCTACTTTTTATTGTAATAATTCAAAGTTTTTCTAAATATCGCGTATACTTTGAATAAAAATGCAATAGCAAGTAATGACTCCATTCCCATGTAAACTCTATCTAAATGTACATTAGCCGTACCACACCCGACCTTTTCTACTTCGCCAACATTATAAACACACCTTAAACAAAACTCGCTATATAACCTTCCATTCTGCATCTCAACCACCCCTAAACTAACCTTTATCTCTCCCTCAGAAATGGCAACTCGGCACCGTCTTCATCCCGGACAGCGTAGGTTACCTCATAGGCACCAACTTTTTTGGCGTGATAGCCTACTGCTACGGTCGCTGCAAAACCGCAGTGTTAGCTATGCTGATGGTCGGGCTCAGTACTATTGCCATACCCGAGGCTGATAGTATGGCTCAGCTGATAATTCCACATCTTGGTCTGGGATTGGGTATTGGGGTAGCTGACGCTGCGCTCGTACCTTTGCTGGCTTCGATGGTTGATCAGACGGGCGGATATGGGCCGGTTTACTCGATTCAGCAGATCGCTGTTAGTCTTGCTTATTCTTTAGGTAAGTAGAGTTTTTTTTTTAATTTTTTTAATAATTTACAAAATTAATATGCATTAATATACAAGAAAAATTTGAATCTCGAAGGATGCTTTAGATTTAGTGAACGCATTGCGGAAAAAAAATATTGCGATCTTATTCCTATCCCAGATTTTTACACTTCCATTTGAAAATGGAGTATGCAAGAGGAAGTACGATACATTTCAGAAAACTTTGAAAGTATCCATAAATGCTTTTATATTTTTTATATTACTCCGGCTCGGTTGTTTTATCGGTCACAAAGGTTTACATGCATAACAAAGCATACTTATCGACCGGATTTGGTTTTACTGCAAATGGAACTCTGTAAAAAACTTAAAGTTTTTATTTTTTTTCAAACATGAATAGGAAATATCCGAGATACGAATTTATTCGATTCTAAAATAGTTTTGCCTCGGGCTGGTTGAATGTGGCGAGTTTTTAATAATCTAAATCAGAGTAGAATTTATTATTAAATAGAATCAGGATTATAAGTAGGTCATCTAACTGTGGCTGTCAATAGGAAGTATGACTATATGCAAATTGATATTATAAGGATGATAATAAAATAATGAGATGACAAAGGCATATCGTTACTTATATGTAAAGAATGAGAAATTATTTCTTTTAACTTATTCATTACATACGACTACTTACACATAAACCAATAATTCTATAATATTTTATTCTACATTCGTTATATTATTTAAAATTTGGTCTTTCAAAATTGTACAAATCTAATTATAAATTTATTTTTTTCGCACAGAATAAATGATTATTAAATATATTCTTATTGCTCTTTTTATCTTGTTATTAATGCGCAATTCTTTTCAAGCAGCTGCAGCCAGAAAAATTTCACATTGCAAAAACTTAATTTGAGAATCAAAGAATTAAACGTTATTAAAAACAAGACCGTATAAAAGTAAACTACTTTCTTAATTAAAATTTTTTATTATGCATATTTTATTTACAAAACGCTTGAAAAAGCGCATTTGGAACTAAGAGACATTTCTAGCAATTGCTTAATTAAACAAAATGAAAAATAAAAATACATTGATTAAAATATTGTGTACAGTTATGTTACTATGATCTATTTATTTTGCTCAATTAGCGTTAATAAATGAAATGAAAAATGAAAACTCTATTCATCATTGATTATTATTATTATCATTATTTTTTTTTTGAGAAAAAGTATTACTAAAGAGCTACTATTTATTCATACCGGAGACCTCATTAATACATAAATACAAAAGAATATTACATCAACGTATTTTAAATTTAAGATAATATTTATATACTTTTCATATTAAATAGAATTTAAGTTTTTACCTAAAATAAAATCTTTCCAAAAGTTATTTCAAATGAAATTATAAAAATAACTTTATAATATATAAATAAATGCTTATATTTATACGAAAAAGTGTTATATATATTTTATAAAAGAAAATATTTTCTAAGATCTTAAAAATTTTCTTTTATTATCATCCGATTTTATGACTGAAAATAATATTTTCCTTTTTAAGGCTGTGGGATCTGTGCATACATACAACCTTATTAGTTAAATAATATAATACTTTGCGCAGACTAACTCTGTCAATTTCTGCTATAAATAAATTCTTTTTAAATGTACTATACTTCCTTTAGTAAACGCATCTGCCACTAAATTAAATTCTAAACACATTTAATACCTAAAGCACTTCCCTCAAAACTCCAACATCGTTTGCATCATAAAGTTCCATCAAACCAAACCGAAAAAAACTTTTTGGGCTCCCCATTCCCCAGCACTAACTGCCAAAACACAATTACTCAAAAAAAAAAAAAAAATCACACACACGTGCACTTCTATTCTAGGCCCGATATTAAGCGGCGAACTAGTAAAAAGCGTGGGCTTTCCGTGGGTTATGCGCGTGGCCGGCCTGGCCAACGTCGCCTACTGCCCGCTTCTAATCTACCTGGCTCTGGGACGACGTCGCGATCCTCTCTCAGCGATCCAGCAAGACAAAAAAGAGTACAGCTCCTTTGAAAAGCCCCAGCCGCAGAAGCAGAAACAACCGGCTGGACAATATGAGAGGTTTTACGACTCGGACGACGAGCTTTAAGTGGAGCTTTCTGGGAAAAATCGAGAGAGGCTATTTTTCTTGAAGGGCTGTGTACATATTCGCAGGTGGAACGATTGCGTTTACAATTAAATGTAGATTTAGAGTTTTATGAGGATGGTATGAGGGAGATGAAATGAAAATGTCTGGTTTCGAAACTTTTTTAAATCTCGTCTACGTCTGTTTGACTTGTCTGGGAAACAGACAGCTTTTGAATTAGTAATGCGGCACAAATGTCTACGTATTTGCTCAGCCAGTATATTTAGAAAGTTTCTCTGATAAAAATCTTTCTCGGATTTTTCGAGCTTTTGGGTAAATGCAAATTTAAAAAAGTGGATTAATTAAGAGTACATAAGTGCGATTCGCAAAGCTCATTTGTATATTGTGATAATAACTCCGTAAGTTAGAGGCTGCGATATGGCGAGTTACGGCCGCGGTCTGTCGTGCGAAAAATACGTGCGTACGTGAAAATTTGCTCGCTTTCCGCTCTATTATGCACCATAATACCGCGTACATGCGAGGGATATTGCACATTCTGCGCGAAAGTGGTAGTATATAATGAATAATGGGAGGCTCATTTTTTATGGGTATATCGTTTTTACTACTCTCGGTGTGTATTTAAGGTCAGAAATCTATGGAAATGTTTACATGTAATCTTATACTCGATTCATGAGATAAGTTAATTACCTTTTAATATCGAAGTTAAAATGTCGTTATTGATGATCAACTGGTTTAAGCTACGTAATAAATTCTATTATCTCAAATAATACGTTTTAGAATTTTTCGATGTTCGATCGAAAATAAAATTATTTGACGTGCAGTCATGAAATTTTAAAATTGTAAGAGTATTCGAAGCTACGTCATTTCTAACTAAATAATAATATAGGATTACGATTTTTTCTTCACAACATCTATGTACGTGTATATATTTGTCTCTACGTGTGCATGCGTTCATACTTTATTCATTCTTCGCGAGCAAGACTCGACAGTAAAATTTCATTATCGTCGGTGAGTTGGTCCGCGCTCTAGGAAAATTCGTTTTTATGAAGTTAAAGCGTGTCGAGTGAAGGTGAAATATCAAAGTAAAATGTTTTTCTTGTATAATGCAATTTTGCAAGCAGATGCTCTTGAAATTACTTGGGGTTCTTTTTTTATCTGAAAAAGCGCGTATCTAGTTTTCTTCGCGTCCGCAGTTGTAAATAATTCCTGTCATTTTTAACTGTCTACCTGGGCGTTCTTTGCGCCTTTAAAAATAACCCACATACACTGATGATCTCTGTGATAAAGTTGCTATGAGAAATTGTCTGTTTTTTCTATGCTTACAACTCCAATTGTTATCTTTACTGTAATTTATGGTGTTTTGTAAACAGAATCTTGTTTACTGTTGTTATTAGTTAAACTACGAATTTCTTTTTATTTGCTCGTCTTTTGCATTTTTCTTTTGATTTTAATATTTGTAGAGTCGATAATCATTGTATTTATAAATTAAGAATATGATAATGTTTATGTACAGTACCAATAAATGAATAAAACTTCCTTACATCTTTCCTGATTGTTTAATAGTATCTTAGGAGTGATTGAAAACTTAATAAAAATGTAAAATATAATCAAAACGTTTTTAAAAAAGATCATTATTCTAATGGTATCACCAGAGATATACTGTGCGATAAGAATTTTTTCTGTCCTCCGGTCGGAAAGCGCGAACTTCCCGCTGCACAAAACGAAGTTGCCGCTTTCCGGCGCCGTCGAGTAAGAAAATAGTATACACATCTTGGTCAGTAAAAAAGAAAGCATCATACATATGATCTGAGACATTTCTTATTTTACTGGCCTAGGTATTTAATATACTATTTCATATATGTTATGGTTATATAAGAGAATTTTAGGCAAAAATGTATAAAATACAAACTTCCTTTAAAAACGTTGGTCTAAGTTGCGGCTAACTATCTAGTCCGGATTATAAAAAATGCCTGTAATCTCTAACTTTTTATTACATAAGCAAAGAATGGCTAAATACTTGAAAAATATACCATATTCATAAAAGCTTTTTAAAAGCTAAAGCGCAGCTTAAAACTTATTATTACTAAGTAAATATTAGAATCGAAAAACGAAATATGAATATTTAAGTAAAAAATAATCTTACTCTTAATCTACAAAAGATTATTCTAAATTTTCAAAACTTGCTAAATACTGAGGAAAATATTATTCTACAAGGAATAACAAACGTGTATGAAAAATTTTAAGCCATGATCTTCAAGCCATGACAAAATCTGAATCCTAAATACATAGTTACAAAATAACATTATAGTATTTTATATTTTATTTTGATTCTCTTTGTTTTTATTTGCAAAACAGTACACACAATCATATATATTGAATCAATGAACTGCAAGCTGTCTATTTAAATTATCGGATATTTAGTATTTTATAAAATAATTAAAATTATGCTTTATGTTGAGCATCAGACAGCTTCACTTCCACCTTTTTGTTCATTATCTAGATAAACATCAAACTTTTAAGCGCAGACAAAAGCCATTTCCACAGAGCCTAAACAACCTTCAAAAGAATGTATGCAGAACTCTTCTACATTAAAACCTAAAAGCTTGTAAATTAAAACTTTAAACTCTGGCGCACCGCGAGCTCCAAAAAAAAAAGCAGAGCTTGAGGAAAAAAAGCAATGGCGCATCCCACAAAGAGCTCGCGTATAAATCCCGAATTACTCTAATCTCAAGCGTCGCCGAAAAAATTTTCCGCCAACTTTGACCCACATAAATTTCATGCTCGAGCAGCGACATAAACGTCTCTCTCGCGCGAGCGCCAGAAATCACGCGAGCAAAATATTTTTTACCACTCTCACGTATACCGCACACAGATAAAATGAACACACACACGCACACGCACGCATACACAGACACACGCACGCACACATATACATATACACGCAAATATGTGCATGCATACAAAAACAGGTACACATACCTACATGCACATACGCACATACACACATACACACAGACACCTACATACATATACATACACACACATATACATACACACACACATGCACATACACACACACACATGCACATACACACACACACACACACACGCACACACACAAATACATACAGACACAGACAGAGGTACTTCAGTAGAAAAGCTCAGTGTGCTCGAAGACACTTCTTTCTCTCTCGGGCGCGCGCTGCTGCGGCTGCCGCTGATTATTGTCCATTGTGCCGGAAACAAAGGCGGCCCGACAGCCGCGAATATGGAGAGACTTTCCACCTATGTAAAAATAAAAAATACGCCCGGATAAAAAAGGATTCGTTTTCCCGGGCTGTGTGAAATATATAGTGGTCGTGTACGTGTTGTAGAGGCGCGCTGTAAGAATTTATAATTCGACCTCTGTTGACTTTGGCAAGACAAACGAGCTCTAACTCTCTCGCGAGAGCGCGCGGAATGTCCCTTTTTCACCGTTTGCGCGTCGCGACGATTGTAACGAGGAAAAAATTTAAAGTTCCCGTATATAGCTGCGGATGCGCGCTGTAAAAAGTTGCCGACTTTACGGAGCGGAACTAAAAGGTGCTTTTTTTACGAGGACTAGTAAAAACTTCATATATTAGATCCCGAAGGACAGTCCTCCATCCTCACTTCCGAAGTACGAGCGTTCCGCGAAAACCACTTTTCTGGTACACTCGAAGCCATCCTGCGTTTTTCGTATCTTCAGACTCTCTCATATTTGCCTTGCGTATCAAAAAAAGGTATACAGAGGCGCGTTCCTTCATCTTTTTCCAGAGGCACGCGCTGTACACGTATTTTATTTCTGTTGAGGCGCGCTCGCACAATACGGACTCTCGGCGTATATAGTCGAGAGAGCTCGGGTTATGACTGCCTCGGAGCGCTCGTAACTAGCTACGTGCAAACAGTTTTCGGTTCGATCCGTGAGAGAGGAGCTTCCGTACTTCTGCGGTCTGGCGGAATGGTCTGTTCGTGCAGCCGAGCGAGGTAATGCCGTTAGAGTAAAGGAGAGTAGGGATGAAGACGGCTGGGTGAGAAGACATGAAGGCTGGAGTAGGTACTTGTCGGCGATTTTTTTTTTTTTTTTTTTTTTGCTCGGGCTGTTCCTTTGAGTTTTACGGAAGGGTAAAGAGGATTGATTAGGATGGGAATTACATTGGAGAACTTTAGTTTTCGATGGAGCTATTGTTTTGATTTTCAATTTGAGAAGGGTTGGTGGGAAAGAATTGTGTGAAATTGTTTGTTGAGGGATGTGATGATTGATGTACTTACAACTCTTAGTAAAAATATGTCGAATGAAAATATTATTTTTAATTAATACATTTTATCTAACTGGATATCGGAAAGTTTTTAAATATTAATATTATTAAAATTTATAAAATTCCTGCATACATCAGCCTATTAATTTATTTTAATGGCATACCGCTAAATTATTTTGAACTTGATTAATTTTATGATTTTAAACTTTCAAAGCAATTTTCAAAATATTTAAAATTCTTGAAAGCAAAAAATGTTAATAAAAGCGTCGATAATATAAAATTAAAAGTTATTTTACTGATAATTCAACAACCAAAAAATTTTAACAATTTACAGTTAATTCTTATAGCTTTATAGTTTATGAATTTTAATATTGATATAATTTGCTCCTCATATTACTGACGAATGCAAAGATATATTTTTCTCTCATTTTCAAGATTTAATAAAATATTTCTGCGGTAACTTATAGTTTAAACAAATAACTGAGAGAAATTTTCTTTAAACTAAATATTTTATAAGAAATCTAGAACTTTGAGAGTTTTCACTTTTTACTGTTATTTTAAACTTACAAAATTTCAAGAATCAGATAAAATATATTCTCCAGTATAACGTCAAGTCTTCCCCAAATGAATACATAATACCTCACCTTAATTTGCAAAAACAAAAACTCAGGTAGCCCAAAAAAAAACAAAATTAACGACTCCCTCATTTAAGCCACCTTTTTAGAGCGCCACTCCCCGAGCTACAGCAATGCGTTTTCCTTCCGTCTAATCGTTAAGTCTGTTACGGACGCGAGTTCCCAGTGAAAAAGAGTGCGAAAGAGGGTCGAAAAAAAGAGCCGGCTGAAAAAAGAAGCGTAAAAGAGGCGGCTGCCTTCTTTATTTTTTGCGCTCTCTTCCTCTTCTTTATACGTACACGTACGTACACACATCACGGCGGCACTTTGCATTTAGTTTTTCGCGAACGTGCTAACAGATGCGATTTTTTTTCGATACACGCGGCGACGTGCGGGCCATCCACTCACGGCGATTATCGGCTCTCCGAGCTATAGTTTCGAGAGTGCAGGTTCGAACGGGCTATTAAAAGTTTTCTCTGGCGGTAATCTCGATGAAGAGGGGAAGAGTTGGCGTTTAAATAGTTAATGCGGCAATCGAGATGGTGAGCAAAGTCTTTGATGAAGGTGAGACGGATTTTTTTTTGTTTGTTTAGAATTTGTTATCGGTGAGAGTAAGCGTTATGATAATTTTTTGCGCAAATACACGTGATTGACCTAGTGTAAATATTTTTTTAACCTTTTTAATATCTGATTTGTATCTTTAATTTCTTTTAAATCAAGAAAGACTTTACTAAAATATTAAACTAATTATCACAGAATCTGCAATATTATGTATGAATTTTAATCTGTTTAATATATTGTATGAATTTTAAAAATATTATTATATGCCTCACATTATGATCTTAATGCAAATTTTACATAAGTATTGATGTTGACACTATAGGATAAATGATGATATTTTTAATAAGCAAACTTATATAAAATTTTCAAATATTTTTACAAATATGAATAATAAAAGATCTATTAAAATCCGATTGAAGCAATCATGTGTACGGCCCTAAGGGTTACGAGAAATCATTTTTCTCTAGCATTTAGAAAGTATTACGAAAAACAATATTCTTACGACAATGCCAACAATTAGCAATGTTTAAAAAGACTTAGTAATCTTTGACATATCTTTCATTATAGATTATTTTTAACAATGTAAGCAAAACACAGAACTAAGGAAAACATTGAACAATATATAGCGGTAATTTTACTGTTTACTTTTTATCTTTTAAGTAAAATAAAGAAATTAACTGTTATCAGGTGATTTATAATCAGCAAAAATATACGGAAATGATAAAAGTATATTTAAAACAATTGGGATTTTGAAAAGTTTAGTCACTTGTGAATGCAGCTACCAGAATGATCAAAACATTAAAATTTAATCTTTTATTTTTTATTGTATCAATATGGTACAGTGCCGAAATAGTTTCAGCAAGTAAGTAACATAAATATTTTAACTGTAAATTTAATTACTTTAACTGTAAATCTTCGAGCATTCTAATTAATAGTACATTTCGATACGGATGTGGAAGGTGGTTATTTGCCTCGTGAGACATTTTTCGCCCGAGTGAAGCGAGGTTGAAAAGTTGTACGAATCAAAAATTACCTTACGCACGAGTATCTAATCGTATTTTATGCCTCGAGAGCCAAAAAATCATCTTAAAGTTAGAATTTTGAGGTTAGAGTGGCATTAAAATAGTTTTCAATAACATCCTTCTATAATAATATAGCTATTCACAACATATTTCAAATTATCTCTTTATTGCCATAATAATTTGTTAAAATGTCATTTGACTGCCAAAGACAAAGATTTAAAAACAAATCGGAACATGCCATTTTCTTACAACTATAGTTTGTTTTATTGAATAGGCCTTAAAACTCGAATTATGAAAACATAAGGCAAAACTTTAATAATTCTGTTTACATAAGCATATCTTAAATTCCAAAAAAGAAAATAAAACTAAAAAAAATGTTCTTTATATTTGACAGATTATCAGGTTTTAGAAGAGTATT
>UELX01001416.1:0-44563 GCA_900480035.1 Eupelmus urozonus | reverse complement strand
ATAATAATAATAATAATAAAAATAAAAATAATATAATAATAATAATGATAATAATCAGTAAAATTAGAACTATCGTGTTATTAAAAATGGTTACAATAATATAGTATATTACGCGTCCTCGGGAGCAAAAGTGGTACTTTCAGCCCGCTCTTGAAAAACCACGTTTTCTCCAACATCGCCACATTGAACGACCTAAAGTCACTCTGCACTCGCCAAACTAATCCCAGATATTTTTTTCAGCGTTCCCATCATCGTCGATCGACTCGGCCGAGCTCGCTTACTGCCAGCTCTGCAACAGCCACATCAGATACGAAAAACGCACGATCGCGGTAAACGCACGAATTAACTGCGACAGATGCGGCAGCTCGCTCGTCTATCGCTGCGGCAAATGCGACAAGCTTTACAAGCACCTGAAGAACCTGAGAACCCACTTAAAGTTCGAATGCGAGCGAGCACCGCGATATAGCTGCTCGGACTGCGAATACAAGTCTAACAGCAAGCACAATCTACTGATGCACATTCAAGGCAAGCACACGGGGAGTTATGAGTGCTGGCAGTGCGGGCAGAGATTCGAGCGTGGCTTTCATCTGACCAAGCACTCGAAAAGTTGTCAGAGCAAGGCCAGGGGGAGGAAGGAGCGGACGTTGATTTGCCAGGGTTGTGACAAGAGGTTTGAATATCCGAGTCACTTGAAGAGGCATTTCGTTGTTTGTAAAGCGAGAAAGGAGCGGGCGGAGAGGCGGTGAGCTGAGAAGATGGGTCGGGGATTGTACTGGGATTTTGAAGTTTTTTTTAGATGATTTTTTAGAAGACTTTTTTTGTTATAGGCAATTTTTTTGTTATAGAAAAGCTTATTTGACTGGGAAATTTTAATCTTTATTATAAGTTATAAATATTGAATTTATTTATTTTCAAACAGCACTGGTTTAAAGTAGGTAATGGTATCCTTTATTAGGAGTAATAAATATTGAATTTATTTATTTTCAAACAGCACCTGTTTAAACTAGGGAATGATAATCTTTATTATAAGTAATAAATACTGAATTTATTTAGGAAGAGTGTATTAGCAAAATAATTGTAATTTCTTGTGTTATAAGAAAAATATTTTATTATTATTAATGGATCATGTATAAATAAACAAACGGTTATATAAGTTAGTTGTATGTATTAAAAGATGACTGCAATAAAGATACATAGATATTAGTAGATGTATTTTATTATTATTTAGAATAATTATAATAATTCTTTTAAAATTTTTATTCGCTATTTTATTAGAACAATATCTAAAAAAAATTATATTTCCTTTATAGATTATGGAAGATATACAAAAATGATCGAAGAATAGGTAAAAAATAATAAATCAGTTTAAAGTGATAATTATTGAAAAAGTTACGTAAAAGAAGAATTTATTTATACTTTATTCGATGCAAGAAATATCTATTCTCTAAATTTTAGTTAATAAAACTCACTATATTACTTGAAAAAGTGAAAAATCACGTTCGGAGTATTTGACTTTAGCTTTTATCTAGTATTCAGAAATATTTTATAGTTTTACTTTATGCTAAGAACCAATTCTTAATATTTCAGCAAAATCCATAACCCTAGTAACGCTATTAGGAGTATTAATTTCCTGTATAAAACTAGCGGTTGTCAAAGAATCTTAAAAAGATGGCTTCCATGATCCTACACTTTAACATTGTTAGAATTTGACAGTAATTTTAAATTAATCAAATTAAATACGAAGACACGAGTATCTAATGACTCTGACATTTTATCTTGATTCAATAGTTATTTATTTTCAAGTTTGGTCGCCTTTTAATAATAAACTGAAGAATCATAGTGTTTGGTGCTTCAGCAGCGCTTCGGTGGATGTTTTCTCTCCAATCATCCTCTGTACACTAAAAAATCAAATCAGAAATTTATAAACTCTTATTTCTTAATAAGATACTGAACCTCTAGTTTATTAAAATATCTCGTTTTTACCTAGCAAACAAATTCATGTAGATATTTGTGCAATTTGATATATGAAGATGCTACGTGTAAACAGCTAATAGTATATTTTGGGGAAGTATCATAAGATGAAATGAATTTATTTTTTGGGTTAAAGATTATTAAGTTCAAATTTAACTTTCCTGTCTAATTTCTTTTATTGGAACTAATTATTTATTTTGAATAAATACAGCTTGGTTGTAAATAAAAATAAATAATATTTGTTCATGTATTGTCTATGTAGATGAAAAATATTGTTACACGTTAACCCTTTAGCTTTCAATTTTGTATTTCAGTCATATTAAATTTATGGTTTTTTGCTGTCTTTTAAAATTATTTTTAAAATTAAAAGGTTCCTGTGTCACACAGAAGTAATAATCTATTTCAGATGTTTTGTAAATCACGAGTTAGCAGTACACAAAAATATTTACAAAAAATAGGAGAAGTGAAAGGGTTAATAAATTAATTATTTATGTGAAAAAAATATAAAAAATTATTTTACGATATAAATTTTTAATTGTGTGTCTTTGTTAATAAATACAATAATATATTTCTCTAACGTTTTTTTATTTCCACTTACTGTTATTTTTAATAAATTAATTTAATACATTGTAAATAATAGATGCGATGGAATTATATTCACACTTATGAGTCATTCTAAAACTATATAACTGAAATTTGTTAATTTTTTTTAATTCACTAATTCCCTAATATTTGCACGCAATTATGTTAAAAGCACGTAAAAATTTATTAAGACTCCTTCTAATAAATTCATCTAACAAATTTATTTTTTTGCAGGTTTCACTGTAATAAATCTAAAAAATGTATACGAAATTAAAACTGGTAAGAAATAACAAATCCGAAAATATATTGAATTTAATTAGTTTCTCAAAATTTGTAATTGTCTTACAGAAAGTAATTATGTCAAAGAAGAATTTCAATATCCTTTAGAAGACGAGACCGATGATATTTTAACTCAAAAAAGTCTTCCAGGTACTTCTTATCTTAATTTTTAATCTAACCTAATATGTTCTCCTTGAACAAACCTTTTAACTTTTCCTTCACGTTCTCCGCATTATAGAACTATCGCCAATAATGTCCAGCTTCGAAAGAGTTTTTTGCCCAGTGTGTAGTAAATTTCATCCGTACCAGATGTACGGCCGAGTATGCCCTGACTGCAAAAGTCGTATGCTCTACCAATGTCTTAATTGCAAGAAGCTATACAAAGGTAGAAAACCGTTCCGCACTCACTTGGCGTTCATGTGTAACCAGGAGTCTTCTAAATTGCCGCAGATGTCGAACAATAGGATCAGTGTTGATTCATACCAGAGGTGAGTTCATCATCTCTTTATATCAGTTTGCAATCTGATTTCTTGTTAAAATTTTCATTACTCTATTGAGACTAACGTTTGACCTTTAACTGGTTTATTATTTTAACGGGGGTTAAAAATAGTCTTTCTTGAATATTCTTCAATATTATTGTATTATAAGAGAATACTATGATGTTAACGATAAATACGGTTCATTGAAAAAGCCTTTTTAACTTAAAATCTTTTACGAAACTTAATTAAGTGGACCAGCCTGAGTGGAATCTCTGAAAATAAATAGTATATTTATGACTATATAAAATAAAAAATCATAGCTTTCGTTAATATAAATTTTTGTATTTACTATATAAAGATAGTGGCACATCTTTCTGAGTACTTCAGCCAAAAAAAAAAATGTTCATTTTCGATGAAAGCAACATTTTCAAAAAAAATTCTTGATTCCCCCGCAAATCAATCCAACAAACCAGTCACTAACCCCCTTTCCTTCCTAAAAATCCAGGGACATCCAGCCCAAGTCGTCAAACACAATGCACAGCTGCAACGTCTGCGGCAAAACCTATCCTCACATTGGCCACATGCTGCAACATCAACGGAGCTGCGGGAGAAACTCGCGCAAACGTCGAATCTGCTGCGCCCACTGCGTTTTCTTCACTTCCAACAAGCGCTGGCTGATAGCCCACATAATGTCGCGCCATCCTGGCATCTACCCCAAGGACCGCTACGTCATCCATCGCTGTCTCTGCGGAAAAATGTACAAGTACCGCACCGCCATGAGCAGGCACAAGAGATCGTGCCAGCATGTCACTGCAGCAGCGGCGAGCGAGACGAATCGTGGTCTGGTTGCCGACTGACGAACGAGGGAGAGGATGCTGAAGGTCGTTGATTTTTTGAAAATGGGGTGGGCGAAGTTTTAAAGGGGTTTCGTGGGATTTTTTTTTAATTGTTTGTGTGGGTTTGAAAGATAGTGTTTGGTGGGGTTAGGGCGTTTTGGAATTAGATTATAAAATTTGTTTTTTGACAAGATTAAAAGGGTGATAATAATGGGTTTATTAATGTGCTAAGTATGCGTTTCGTTGTTGGTTTTGAAAGCATATATAGTATGAATTTTGCAAAAAAAATGTATTTTAGAGGAACGTCAAATTGTTTAGGAAGTATAAATTTATAATACTGATTAAAATCGATAAAGGATTTAAACATAAATGGAATAATAATTTGTTTTATATGATAAAAATTT
This sequence comes from Eupelmus urozonus, assembly GCA_900480035.1. Classification (NCBI taxonomy): domain Eukaryota; kingdom Metazoa; phylum Arthropoda; class Insecta; order Hymenoptera; family Eupelmidae; genus Eupelmus; species Eupelmus urozonus. Next base: position 40,012 of record UELX01001416.1, on the reverse strand, counting down.
AATAATTCCGTTTTCTTTTTAATTGTTTAATGTTCTAATTATTTACATAATTATTCCGTAACTGCCATTTTATAGGTGTCTAAATTGTTTAAATAAGTTTTCATTTTTATGACGGTAGGTATAGTTTTGTGTTTGTTATAGCTAGTTAAATATGTATCTTAATTGCACTAACTATGGAAACTTTTTAAAGTTTTAAAAATTTGTAATGTTTGATTCCAAGATCTTTTGGAAATGTTAGATTGACGCTCAATGCCCAAGGTGCACTCGGTAAGTTACCGAGATGATTGCACATTTATTGCAGCCAATTCTATAACACTAACAATTTAATATTATTATAAATTGAATTTTTATTAATAAAAAATTGAAATAATTAAATGTTGATAATTCTGGATTTTTAATTAAAATAATAATATCAATGCGTTAAATTAAATGATGTAATTGTTAAAACTACATATTAAATTAATTTGCACTATTAAATCTAATGATATATGGAAGATTTATTCTATAAAATTCGAATATTCCAAAAAATATTAATATAGTTGAATGATGTTTACAAGATTTAAAGGTTATACGTATATATTTGGTATTAATTCTAACATATATTAATAATAAACCTAGCAATATAAGGCAATCAGTTTTATTTACCCATGGTAAACGTATGCGTAAATCGTGAATCTGATAAAACTTAAATTGCACAAAATATATTTTCAAATTTTCTTTCTTTAATAAATTATTTATACTTTATCAAAGATCTTTAAATTGTAACATTAAAATATGGATCTCGATTAACAGTATTCATTTATACTAATAACTTGATAATTTATTTGCTAACTTAATAATAAGTCGATATTACTAATCATAATTATTTCTTAAAACCATTAATAAGTATAAGAGCCGCAATGACTCGTAGGTAAGAATTTGATTTTTTGAACGGAATTTCCCGGGCTCAAATCCAGACTAGATCTCTAGCTTTTTTAGGATGAAAAATTTGTTGATGTGTCTCTACCGTAGTTCTGGTTCGGAAACCATCTAAAGCTGCAGAATCGGCTGAGATTTAGTTGCTTTATCGAGTGAACAGGGTATATACATGCTTTTTTATCTATAGAGACATAAATACACACACACACACACACACGCAACAAGTACAACACCCAAAGTCCAGAAATTGAAACTCTTTGTCTCCTGACCGGGCTAATCTTCGAAGATTCTTTTCCTCGTCAGTAAAAATAAATGAAATGGCAGTAGATGCGGCATCTAGTAAGCCCTGTCTGTAAGTAGAACAGGCTGGCTTTGGTCGGACAAAGAAAGCAATCACAGCGACCCCTGCTATTTATTAAATAATACCTAAAATTTATTTGTAAAATTGATTCTGTTTATGTAAAAGTATAAACATATTTAATAATAATCAGTAATTTGAGTAACAATATCTTCCTGAATAAATAAATAGGATTTGAACTAAAAATTACGTTAAAAATGATTTATTTATTTCTAAAATATATATTTTATTAATATATAAAGGCTATATCTCTCTATGTAAAAGTGGCAGTTACGGAAATTTTGTGAAGGTACACGGTAATGTTAAATAACGTTACCATTACATGTATTACACTATTAACTTCAAATGACTGTTTTTTATTAATTTTTGATATAATAAATAATAAAACTCTTTGTTACATGAACTGTTAACACGAAAAAACATTTCAAGTGATTTTAGCATAATAATATGAATTTTAACATTTGAGATTACAATCAAATTGTTTGCAAATAAGCCATATTTGCAAAAGCTTATACCAAAACAATATTAAACTTATACAAAATTAGTATATTAAAAATGGTACAGTTATAGTAAGCGCCAGTATGCTATTTTCGCTTAAAATTTCTTTTCGTGGCGATATTTAATGAAAAAAATTGAGCATGATTGTAACTAATTGATTGAAATATATAATTAAAAGATTAAAATTGTTTTAATCTTATTTTATACATTTTCTTTAAACAATATTTTAAGCAATTCGAAAAAATATTTTGCTTGAAATTTGTGGTTTAGAAAAATAAATATTTTATAGAATATAACATAGCTGATTTAATCTTTGATAATAATTTCATAAGTACTGGACTTCGCTAGGAGTAATATAAAATAGAATGTAAATTCATGAATAAGTATTTGATTTTCTAATTCATACTTTATTAAAGATTTGATATGTTATTGTTAGATATTACTACAAAAAATATTATATAGTATAATTATTAACTTAACAAAAATATCTTTATAATACAAAGTACGTAATAAAGCTTATAATAGAATTAAAAATTAGGAACAAAATTCAACTTGTTATAGGTATATAAAAAGACCTTCACTGAGTTTACATAAATATTGAATAACAATTAAATAAGCGTTTCATGAACTTTTATTATTACAAATATTAAAGTTTAATTATTGGCTACAAAAGAAAAAATTTGAACCCAAGAAAAATTATGTGCATCAGAAAGAAGCCAAAAAACTTAAAAGATAGGAAGTTTAGGTCAGAACAAAAGTTACGAATTTCTGAGATTTGTGTACAAATACTTACACCATAGATACCCGTATCTTTTAATCTAAGCATAATTTGAATTAGTATATCAATAATAGATACTAATGTAGACAACAATACGTATAGACAGCTTTTAGTACTATAATCTGCCTCATGATTAATTGTAATACATTGTAAATCACTAAACGTAATAAATTCTTGACACTGATGTACATCTTTTATTTTATTATAGCCCACTACTTTTATTTCCAATATTTTTTAACAAAATTTTTACTAAAAAGTTTAATTTATTCTCAACAACATCATTGACTTCTACACGTTTGAGTTATGTCAACATATTTTTGTATTATGAAAAGAAAAAAATAAATTATTTTACAACTTTATTTTGTAATCGATTATATTATTTTAATCACATACTTCTGTTTAATGATGAAAAAAATATAAAATTATCTTTTCTCAATTTATTTAAGCAATTATTGTATGACTAATTATTATATAATTATTTCAGGAAATCAGCAGTTAGCTCTAAAGGAGAAAATCAGCAGGTTCCAGCTATTAACATATTAACAATATATTTAAAAAGAAATCTATTAAAATAAATTGAAAAAATAAAAAAATATTAACGTTTCCAGATGCTAATTTATAATATAAACGACATTCAAAGTTTTTCTAAACCAAAATTTTATAGACCTGTTAATCAATTCAATACATAAATTGGAGACACTTACGACCTTAGAAAGTGACAGTCTTAAACTTACCGCAAGAGGTTTTATCCATTTACTTAAAAACGACAACTTAAAATCACAATGATCGGCGAATGTCAATAAACTTTTGATTTTTTTATATTATTTGATGACTTGATCAAATTTCATTGCATCTGTTTGATATTTTTCCAGTAGAAGTACTGGATTGAAGAAAAACTATCAGTGCTTTACCGAAAAGTTTACGCTTCATGGTCATAGATGAAAAACCAATTTGAAGGGCAACTCTGTATTTATGCGTAAACAGAGTTATAACAGAAAACGTGCAGAGAATGTTTAGAAGTTTTATTTACTATCTATTTGGTACTAACTGTTTTGTAATTATTTCAGGAAACCAGCATCCTGATACAATGATATCATTATAATACAAAAATGTGCAGTTTACATTAATTAAAGAATTGAATGTAATATTTTATAAGATTAATATATATTTTAGAATTTTAATTTCATAAAACATCTTAATTTTGAAGCTATTAATCGAAATAAATAAAAGAATCTTATTTTTATAATTTATATCAATTTTATTTGTTATTATGTCGAAAGTAGAGATTGTATCAAGCATGTGTGTGTTTAAATTGTATAAACATTATGCCAGGATATTGTTATTTGGTGACAATAATATGGTAATGATATGGTGACAAGAATAAGTTTATTGTACGAACTTACTTGATGACTACTTACAGTTGATATAATTTTTATATAGTGTAGTTATTTTTTATTACTTTTTAGCTGATTAGTAGTTTTGATTTTTACTAAACTTTTACTATATTCTATTTGATATATACGTGGTTAAATGCTATATTGTACTGTTACAATTCAAAAGTAATTTTAATGATCATATGCAATTTCACGGTGCAATAATTTAATAATTTTATCAATTAAATATATAAAATATTGTTTTAGATTTCCAAACGTCGAATGCAAAACCTCTCTTGTCCAGCTATACCAATGAGATACTTCCTAGCGGCTCGATAGAAGGTCAGTAATTAATATATTCTACTTATCCAATCAAATTTGTGACTACAATAATAGTGATAATGAAACCAATAGATTTCGGTTTAACTTCATTATTATTGTTTGTATAAGCATTTGAATTACCTAGATAGAGTCCATAATATAAGCTAATTCTACTATAACTCACACTGTTAATTTATTCATTAAATTTACTCTACATACATATAGAGTTTAGTTTCATTAAATTAAATATAAAAATGAATGTGGATATACTGGAATATGTTCAAGTGTTTTTCACTGCCACTTCGTAATGGCTAGATTAAAAAGAAAAAAAAAGATGAAGCACGGTAACACCCCGACGACAAGTATAAGTAAACTATAGTTATACGAACAAGCCAATGGGCTGGAGCATACCCGCTATGGTATACCATATATACAGGGTTGATTTATAAAATAACCTATTACTTTCTTTTTCGCGCCTTTTTCATATACGCTGAGAGAAGAATATGGTTGATTTAACAATGCTGTGATAACTATAAACATACTTAATGTTACAGTGACCAACTATTTTATATGATAATAGTTACTAAACCAGGCTTATATCAATTTATGATACTTTAACTATCGTGTTTCAAAAGTCATAAGTTAATCTCAAATATCGCGTAGTAACTATTTACATACCGGGAACTGAGACAAACTAATCTAAATGAAATGAACAACTAACTATGTGTCTATAGTTGAGCCAACTATTCTTCTTCAGTGTATAGACTCTAACTTCCAAAATACTAATGCAACTTTCTTCTCGACATAGATTTAATAGTGCTCCTCAAGTAATTAAGAACTGAAGTGTGATCGTATCAATTCAAATGTATTATTATTGATTTTTAAACATTAGTTACTAAGTGTTGTCGCGTGAAAATACAATCCAACAATATTTTAAAAAACGTTTCAGAAATGAAATTAACAAAATAAAATCGCAGTTTATCAGACAAGCTCAAAAGCCGTTCAATTTTATAAAACAGCTTTCATAAATATGACTTTTTATCGCTTATTTATTTTATCAAACATTTTTGAGAACACTCTCAACAAACTCTATCCCCAAAATCCAAACAACACAAAAACATCTCACCAATCACACTCCCTTACAGGTACCATAATCAACTTCGTCGAAGCTCCCATCTCCGTAAAAAGCTTCGCTCTCAGAGACCTCCAGAACTACGAGCCCATCCTGATCAAACAAGAGGCGATCAGCATTACCGACGAAGCAATGACCTGGCCTAAGCCCCCGCAGATCGCCGAGGCCTGGGTAAGAAGACCACGCAAACGAGGCAGACCACCGACTACTACACTCGAGCGCCGCCGTGAGCTCGACAGAATAAGGCAGAATCGCTACCGAATCAGGCAGCGTGCCCGTAAGGAAAGCCTGCTCCGAGAACTGGAGGACAGAGTTCAAGCTAGAAATGAGGTTCCTACGAAAACGTCGATGACTGGAGATCTGGAGAGCAGAGTTGAAGGTGGAAATGATTTACCTGTGAAAACGTTACCGGCTGAAGATGAGGCGCGCGAGGTTGTAGAGAATAAGGATAATTTTGTTTGTAATTGATATTGGTTTGTCCTGTTAGAGTTTACGTGTGGTATATGTTTGATAAGAGTTAGTAAAGTGATCTGTTAGTATGCGGTATTTTAATGATGATACATCAAAATTTTTTGTGTGATTGATGTATTGTTTTTAAGTTTAAATTATTCCATCATGATTATAAGAAAGTACCATGCAAGTTTATGATTGCAACAATTAAGTTTTAGGTATAGTCTGCGATTTCCAATAGAACTAATAGACCGATCTAGTTAATAATAATAGTTAATGATATAATAAAATAATGATAATAAGGAGACCTCTACACTTAAAACAGAAAATATGTGTGATATTTACAACTTCCGTTTTAGACAATATACTAATATATTTCTTACCATTTAAAAAACGAGTAATGAACTCGTTAAGGACTAAACTGTCTTGAATATAGGATCCATTTTTTCAACACGCCGTATAAAGTTAATTAAAATCCAACTATTTAATTTTTCAATTATTTGTAGCGAATAAATTTATATTTTTAAATACACTTTAGTTACGATATAAATAATAGATCAAAGTACAATTTTTAATATTACAAAATCATTTGTTAGTAAGGATTTTTGTAAGCATAAGATAAGGATAACTTAAGTACAAAAAATCTTGCTCAAAACATTACAATATTAATGAATTGTATACTTCTTCCAAAAATATTAAAACTGAGTGTTTTAAAAAGTCCAAATGCTTATATTAATATTTTTTATCGTTGTTTCTTACTAGACATGAATACTTGAAGTTTAGTATGCCATAAAGATTGCCACTTGATACATTAGCACTGTGTTTTCTCAAATATTTTAAGTAAAATAAATATTTAATTTTAAAAAAGTCACGACTACTTATTTTTTATCCTAGAATCCCACTTCTATAATTTTTCTCCTAAAAACATTTTTTATGATTTAATTGTTTTCGAACCTTCGATATTGTTCAACTCAAGAATACACATTTAATACTGTACAGTTCTAGAAAAATATTTACTTGGATTCTAAGTTACCTATCTGATCTTAATATTTTATCGATAAACATATCTCTTACACCTTGAGTCGTCAAAAATCATGCATCTCACTTAATTATCGGTATAATTAAAAACGGACGCTAAAAGATTCGAACAAATATTGTTAATTTTTATAATTTATTTTATATTTTTAAATACAAAATTTCAATTCAATAAAGTAATTCTAAAGTAATTTTTTTATATTTTTACAAAATCAAAGAATGTTTATCATTTATAGTAACAATGAATTCTTCGTAAAATTCAGTACAGTAATTAAATTATTTCCATGTAAAAATGTTATGAAGGATTGACTCCGCATCATCAAGATATTGTGGATCATATGTTACAAAAAGTGGTAAGATCTTATTTAGATTTTAGATAAAATATTAAAGATATACTACCAGATACTAAAACTATTGTTAAAGTAGAATTGTTATTGTTATCGTTATCGTTATTGTTATTGTTAGTATTGGTAGTAGAGGCATTGTTAAAGTATTATATTGTTGTTGTATTAAATATTACCAAGGGTTTTTTCCTGGCTAAAATTGCAGTATCAAATATTTCGCTACCTTTGTCGAAAATGAATTTGGTCATCTCCCTCATCAAATCGTTCCCGCCCGACCTGCAGTTCGGACACTCTAAAAAACACTCTCAAAATACCTTATACCTGTATATGTGTTTAATTGCGACTTTTCTATAATTTAATCAGGTTTTATCAAACCTTTATAATAGGAATATATTTAACCACTTATATTTTCAAAGCAATAAATATCACAAAAATCATATGTCACTCACATTTAATTTCAGGCGCTATGATGACCTTAGATAAGATAAAAAATTGTCCTACGGGCTTTCCTGAAGTTCCAATCATTGAAAAAAAGTGTTCCATAAGAGGTCAATCTTTGCAGAATTACGAGCACTTGGAGATCAAGCATGAAGTAATTAGCATTACCGACGAAATTATAACTACGTCGATAAAAGGTCAGCGACAAATTTTTTTGTTTTTTTTTTTCAGCATCATCATATAGTTTTAAATTTGAAAATTTACTTATTTAATAAAAATCTGAACATAAATGTCGTTGAAGCAGATCCTACGGTCTGGCAGACACCTATGAAATACAGACGTCTGCCAGTCTGGTCTGTAGGTCAGGGCGTAAATCAAAAATAAATCGAACAATATCTGAACATTTTCGCGGGTTGCTTCATTTGAACTTAAGTATTAGTATTATTATTTAGTATCATTTAGTATTTCAATTAACACAGATTTTTAGTAGTTCATCTCGATAAAATTTTTGTTAAGTATTCGGTTATAAACCAGCTTGAGTAACCTCTTTATAAATTCTAATTTTTAAATTGACTTGCCAATGTAACTAAGTACTCACATTTCATTACATCAATTACGAAAAATAAAACTTGAAAAAATAAGCTACCCCCCATCTATTTCAGACGGTTCAATAACCTCGGAATCGACGACAGAAATTCAGCAACGTGATAATCGCTTAGGGAAAATATTAACAACGACTAAGCAACTAGAGGAGTTGCAATGCGCCTTAACAGAAAGAGCTCGATCACAGAAGAAAGTCAAGCGCTCAAAGAATGATAATACAGACTTCGGAAGTCGTCTGGAGAAGCAACTAATTAGAATTAGGATTTTAAGGGCGCGATTACACGCCTTGAGAGAGCGCAAATGTCGAAAAACGGACGGCAGGGGTTAGCTTTCAGTAGAGACTAATCTACGAGGACCGATGGCTAACCGTTGGTGATTGTAGATTCTGTAGTGATGTTTTGAATTATTAGAGATTTTTAGGGGAGTAATACTCTTTTGTTCTTTTGAAATGTATTATTTTGTAAAATGACGAGGATTCGTTTATAGGATATATTATTTATCAACATAATTGAGATCCAGTACTAAATTATTGACTTTATAAATTCCCAATCTAGATGTAAAAAAATTGCTTTTAATAAAATATACTGTTTATTACAATAAAAAAAAAAATAAAATAAAAAATTTATCCTGAACGAAAACACTCAAATTTGATATCTATATTTACAATCTAATATGAATAAAAAGCTCGATTTCTTAAAAATTAATCTAGAATTAAACAGGTTGATAGTGCTTGTATTAGTCCAAACAAATTAATCTGTGTAAGAAGAATTGGAAAGACATTGAACCTAAGTTACAAACAATAACTAAATGATTTAAATAATTTAAATCTCATATTTAAACGGCAATGTAGCTAAAAACTTCTTTAATTTTTCAAATTTTTAATTCAAATTAATAATCAAAGATCAAATTGAAATCATTGCTGTTTTAAATTCACAATTCAATTATCAAGCCCATTGTGTTGTACTTTAAAGTACCATATGTTTCTAAGAATTTTTGTATAAATAGAATTTTTAAAAATACAGTAATTATTGAAGGTAAATAAATACAAACTTCTTTACTATTCGACAAAAAAGATACAGATTTATTAAAATTATTTCCGATCTTAAATATAAGTATAATACAATAGCGGCTTAAAGCTAACTTTTAAAAAAATTAGATCTTTTGTGCGATGTGCTCCGTACACCGTTTAAAGCTTACATTTATATCGTAATTTGACTACAAAAGAATAATCTTAAGTTTTACTTGCTTGCTAAATTTTTCTTTTTTATTCTCAATTAATAGCGGTAGACAGATACATAATCTACGGAATTTACGATTAATACTTCGTTGATGGAATAATTCTTATTTATAAATTACTTAATAACCATTACATGTACTTGACTAATAAATTAAAAAGTAAGATCTACATATATACAAGCGGAATCTTAAGAATAAAATTTCTAGAAAAATGTATTCGGCACCTACTTTCAGATTTAAAATTTTTGGAAGTTGAGAGAGCACGATTTGGCAGTTATTCGAGTTGACTTACCTTACATTCGTCTCAAAATTATTTAACTTGACAGTATCAAACTCGAATCTAGAATATAAATGTAAGCAATGCAATAGTATCAAAAAATAAAATAAATTCTACTATACATTTTCTGGAGTATAAATATTTTTCTAACACTAAATAAAATTTAATTGGCTTAAATAAAAATAATTTGTACTCATTTTACAAAATTAGAAAATTTAATTGTTGCACGTGATCATCATTTTACTCTTGTTATAAAAATTAATATTTCATAAATAAGCGATTTATTTATTTTTTTTTTCTAATACACTTATAATAATTCATTGAAATAAATAGAAATGAAATTTATTGTTATTATTATAAAATTTCACATGCAATAATTTAAAATTCTTTTCATTGTAACAAAAATATTACTCTAGGCAAATGCAGATCTCATTTTTTAATACTAATAACGTATTATTTTTACTCCAAAAAATTGATAGTTCACAATAAAATTTTGTATCGCACTCTTTTGAAATGGAAGAATGAATGAATTTGGCAAGATTCAGCAATGTTATCAGTTGTACATTAGGAGATGAGAAAATCAAATTGCACTTTTGTTGAAAAATCTGTTTTTTTCTTTTTTAAACGATAAACATGATTTTGTTCTTTGTACTTTATGAGTTTATGTAATATTAGAAATGAATGATTTATAGATGTATTAAATGCACGATTAAAAAGTGGAATTAATAAGTAGACTTTCACTTTTCTTAAAATAGTAAAAATATCAACAATTGAGCGAAATATTTTAGCTTAATTTAAAAAGGGTCGGCTACTAAAATTTCTTATTAAATAAAACGTTTTCAATTCGTTAAAAATTAAAGTTATAATATACTCTTAATATTTTTTAATCAAACAAAATTTAAATTTTCGTTAAATAAAAATGTTGCAAAGATTTTAGATGGTTTAATCTTTGTCAATTATTACAAAATTACAAAAATTCCAAAAGTTTACAACAGAAACTGTCATTATTTTAAGTAAACTTTTTTCGTGTCTTTAAAGTTAGTAGTCGACCCTAAAGTATAACATCATTTTGAGTAACATTTTAAGTCACATGCGTTTTTGTTTGTATATAATTAAAACGGACGTTTTTTAATTTTTTTATATAGAGCTAAAAATTGTTAATGCTGGTAGCCTTTTAAAGACCGAAGATAAAACCAGATTTTTCATTAGCAAAGTGGCCGGATCTCTTTACAAGAATATACACTCGTTGTCAAACTATTTACAATTACTGTCATTGGAAAATGTACCGAAAAACGCACTGCGCTTTCGATAGAGATCGCTTAACGATGACTTGTAAACATTATCACAATATAACAATCATTACTTAGCTATGTAGTTATATAAATCGATATGATCAAAAGATTGCTCGTTCCATATACAATCGAACGTTTATATACAATTCAATGGCGAATTCGCGACTGTACATTGATGATTTGTAAAATTAATTTTTAAAAGCTGTTTTATCCATCTTTAATTTTAGATAGTTAACTTTGATGTTTGGCAGAAAATAATTTCTTTTTATTAGATTAATAATCAAATAATTTTGTAATCAAATAGCATATTATCCATTATATTACTAATTTCATCAAATTACACTTACTATCAAAATTATTTATTTGAACTGCCAAACTTAAAATTATCATTTAACTATCTAAATAAAATATAATTGCCAATGTATAGCAGTAGAGTCTCTAGGAAAAACTTGTAAAACTTACATATCTATACAGCTCAATTGGAAAACTGCTTAAGAAGAATACCTAGCAATTATCTTATTAAGAAAATGACTTTTCTTAGAGCTCGCCTTACAATACATCAGCTGTCCGCTGCAAAGCGGCTCTAAAATTGCAATTGTCACGAATTCGCCATCATGTAGTTCCCTGAGATCCCGACTCAGGGACTAGTAAGGTCCTGCAGTGTGCCTAGAATATTATCGAGCTCCTGACGGAAGAAACAGAGCTGCTGCTTGCCCTTATCACCGATGGCGCTCTTACAGTCTTTGCAGCTCTGGCTTCTGCTGCGCAGTAAGTCGCGTACGAGCTTTTGCAGGCTAAGTTCACGCGTCTCGTGACGCTGCTGCAGTATCGATATCTTATCCTGCAGGAGTTGAAGTTGCTGAGAACTCTAAAAAGCGACAATTCGATTTTAATTATAGTTTCATAATATTTTTTTAAGAGAATCAATAAAATTATCGTAGACTAACCGGTGTTGAAAGATATTTTATTTTTTCATTGAGTATTCTATTTTTGCCTTCCAAATGATCTCGTTCCGCCTTTAGAATGACAGCTTGCTCTTTATAATCCTGCAGTTTCTCGATTTGTTGCTTCAAGTGAGATATCATGGCCATTTGCGAATTTACTTGACCCTTAAAATAAATTGTTATTATTATTTTTTTTTAATTGAAACATTTAAAATTTTCTTTTTTAACTTATGCAAAAATTATTAAACAAACCTGGAGTTTGAGAGCTTTAGTATCTCCGACCTTAATACTGTATTCCTTTATAATTAGCGCTATTTCTTTTTCGTGCTCTTCCTGCAGCAAATTCAGGTCTTGGAGTCGTTTATTCTTCAACGCCACAAAATCTTTGTTGAGCCTACTAAGCTCTTCTTTCAATACCTCATTTTCGTTAGACAACCTCTTTATCCGATTGTTCGTCTCACCGATTTCCATCGGATCGTTCAGTCTTTGCGTAGATGAGGACCTCTTGCCATTGGACAAGTGACCATTCTGGTAGAAGTTTGAATTCGGATCATTACCCTCGGTCATCTTTAAAGTAGAAAGTTTCGAATCTGAGGATGTCATGACTTTGTTGTTTGCCTTCTCCATATTTCGTCGCTCGTTCAGAAGTTTTTCCCGTTCTTTCTGCAGTTTGCGATTTGTTTTTTGTAACTCTTGAAACTCTTTAGTTACTTTGGTCATGGTCTTATCTTTGTTGGCCAGTTCCATTTTTAAACCTCGAATGGTCGCGATCAAGTGTGTGTCCTCCTTTGGATTCTGAGACTTAGGTCCGACCTTATTACCAAGACTCGCTTTTTCGGCTAAATTCGGTTCAGATCCTCGACTTTCCAGGCCACGATACATTGTCTGCGTACTAACTTCACTATAAATTTTTCGTTCACGCGGTGAAGTTTTTAGCTTTTGCTCCAACTCAGTGACCTGCGTTGAATACTTTTCTTTCATGTCACTAAATTTCTTTTGTATTTCCGATAATTTTATCTCGGCTGTATCCTCCTTGGCTTTTATTTCGGTTTCCAGGAAAGCAATTCTATCCTCTAAAAGCTTCACTTTCTCAAAGTTGAGCTTCTCATTTTCAGAATTAGCGGTTAAAATCAAGGCAGATACAGAATCGGGATTTTTTCGTTTTAAAATACGTTCCAGCTCGCGAACTTGTCTATTAAGATCCATGATATTCTTGTTGTCTAAAATAACCTGATCCTTCAACTTTTGAGTCAGCTGCTTCTCCCTTTCACAATTATGTTTAGCAGTCTAAATGAAAATAAATGAAAAATTATAATTATTTTATATATATTAAAGTTAAAAAATATTTATTTTCTAATTTATTTAATATGTTTTTATTTACCTGTAATTTTTCTTGATAATTTATAATCTTTTGTCTTAACTCTACAAGCTCGATATCCAATGGTGCAACAGTTTGCTGGAACCTTTCATAATCTTCCTTGATTGCTTTCAGTTGCTCAGTCTTTGAATGCAATTCAACTTTCAGATCCTCTACTTGTTTTCTCAACTCTAACTCATTTGTTGTCATCGCCTGCAACCGATCTGTTATATAGTCGTTCTTTGCTCTCAACTGATCTTTTATCATTTCTAGTTCTTCCTGCAACAAACTGTTTTGCTGGCTCACATCTTCATGCTTCAGGAAAATATCATTGTTCTTTTCCTTTAACTCGGACACTTCAATGTTCAACTTGACATTCTCTTCCTGCAAATCCTTCATCTTCTCCACTAGTTCCTGATTTCCACCAGTACTATCTACAATAGCGACTTTTGATTTTTGTTGATTACTGATTTTTAACTCACTCTGTAAGCGTTTCGTTTCTTGTATTAATTTTTTGTTCTCGGTCTCATAAGCTTTGATCAAATTTTCTTGACGATCTAACTCTTTCTGCATAGTTATCACTTTTGGGTCGTATTTAGTTCTGGGATCAATTGACCTCTTGTTTAGTTCATCTATTTTTGTTTTCAATAAAATGTTTTGTTTTTTAAGTGAGAAAGTCTCTTGTTCACGAAGCATCTGAACATCTTTAAGTTGTAATTTATAAGTTTCTATTTCAGCTTCCATTTCTATTTTTAATTGCATAAACCTGTGCCTCTCTTCTTGGTATAGCATCTCTAAAGTTTCTTCTCCTGACCCTTTCCAGTCTCCACCTCCAAAAGAAACTCTAACACCATCATCATAAGATTTTATTTGATTTCCTTTGATATCCAGAGAAAAATCATTTTGGTAAGCTAAAACAAATTAAAGTTTATCATAAATAAATATATAGAACAATATACAAGTAACTTATATACAAGTCATTTAGGTAAACATTTTTTACTTTTTATAAATGAATGTTTGACAATCTATTGTAAAACTTTTTAAAATTAAATTTCATAATAATAATATGCAAATTTGTTTTTAGAAAAAGCTTTCATAACTTATAAAACCAATTTAAATAGAAACTTACGCTTCATAGGTTCCTTTTTTACTCTTGCAGTTATTTTGGTCTTTGGATTTAATTTTGTAACAGTTTTTGGTTGTATTTTCATTTTTGGGGCAGGAGTTTTCTTTGGCAAAACTGCAGGAGCTAATTTTCGACTCTCAGTAGCTTTTATATTTTTTACATTTTCTAAAGATGAACCAAATTTACTTGAGGGTTTAGCAATTTGATCGTAACTTTTGGACTTTCCAATAGAAGCTTCATTCCTAGAGCTTCTGTTTTCTGGTGCACTGATAACACGTTCAGTTTTTCGGTGATCACTCATTTTTTTAAGTTCAGTGTAATTGAAGTCCCTGAAATCTCTTTGATAATCAAAAATTTGGCTCTCTTTCAAGTCCATAAAATCTTTCACATCTTTCACATTTTTATGATCATTTATAGTTTCTGTGAATTTAAAAGCACTGAGAGCCTTAAAGTTCTTAAAACTAAAATCTTCATTATCATCAGATTTAGGTGTTATATTTTCATCTTCTTCTTTCTTTAAATTTGTTTCACTAGTTTTTTCAGCCAATAATTTTGGAATGGCATCTGCAAATAATTCTAACCTAGGTGTGAGTCCAACAGTGTACAACTCATTTTTCTCATTAACAACTCTCTTTGGATCAGCTGCAGAACTATTGGCACTTACACTACTGCGTTTGGAAGAATCTCTACTGGAATATCTGCTACTCTCTTTTCTCATACTCTCTTCAAGCAGTTTTTCCATTTTTGACGTTACTGAATCAACTGGACATACAGGTGATTCTAATTCAAATGCTATTTTCTTCGATTCAACACTAACCACTTCTTTTTCTATCATTTCTTTTTTCTCAGTTTGTACAGGCTTATCTTTCAAAGGATCAAATTGATCTATTACTGGATTTAATGAACTAACTTTAGATAAATTATCTCCTTTATCGCTTTGCTCTTGTAGAAGTTTCAAAAACTGAGCAAAGTCTTCTTGATCTAAACTCGAACTATGAGAAGAAAGAATCTCTGCATTTTCTTTTGTTTTCTTCAATAAAACATCAAAAAAATCCTTGTCTACATCTGTAATTTCTTTCTTTAAATTTTCTTTTTTAAGATTTGGCTTCTTTTCAGCTACATCATCTGATACAGAATGCTTTTCTATTGGATCATCTAAATCAGAATTACTAGATACTTCTACTTTTTGTTCATCGAATTTCTGTTTTTGAGATTCTAATGATTTTTGACTAGTTATATTATCAAACATTTCTTCAATGGAAGGACTTAAACTTCTTTTTTTCTCAGTATTGACACTAGTATCATCGTTTACTTGTTGTTCTATCATCTTAAATATATCTACTTCTAACTGTCTAACTCTACTTAATCCTTCTGAATTAGTAGTATTTTGATCAGGAACAATAATCTCAGTTTTTAATGCACCTTTAAGGATATCGGTACCATTCTGTTGAACTAGTTTCTCAGCTTCTTGTAACAATTCTTCAACAGATCGTTCTTCTTCTGACAAAATTTCATTAATACTTTTAGATTTAACTATTTCCGGTACAGGACTCATAGCAACGGCTATTTTACTCATTTCTTCTAAAATACTTCCAATATCTTCATCTGTAGCATCTGTTTCATAAAAATAATTAGATATTAATACACTATTATAAAAATACAATATTATAAAAACTAAACTTTAAAACATCTATTATTTTAAGACTTACTTTCAAAATCTGATTGATATTTATCAAATGCAACTGATGCTAATATATCTTGTAAAGTGTTGTCATTATCTTTCTTATCCTGCTCTTTAGTTTCAACTTCATCTTTCTGAAAAAAATTAATAAAAATAAATGTATCTCTGTCTCATCAATTGACAGATATAATAAAGAAAAAGATAATATTTTACACCTACCTTACACATTTTTTCTTTATCTAGAAAGTCCTTCATGGAAGAGCTAATGTCAGGAGACAAAATAGGTGATTCCGCTTTGTTTGCTATTGTTTTCTTCTGGCCACCTACATCCAGCTGCCCAGTTGGTTTTTTCAGCCACCATTGCTCTTTTTTCTGCTCTACTGGTGGCGGATCTGGATCCTTATCCAGCTTTGGTTTTGTTTTCTCTTTGATGTGGATTGAATTCTCTCCGATACTGATACTCTTGGATGTTCCAAGTATATCGCCTTCAGTCGATATAGTCTGCATGAAAATATACAAAAGCTCATTAAAAAAATAAATGTATATAACCATTTACCCTCCCAATAGACCCACTTAACCTTCACACCTCTGTCTTCCCACATTAATAAATCAGTGAAACAAATTACATAAAACACAGACTAAACAAAACCATATCAAACAAAAAAACCACTTCATCAATAACCTTACCCCACCTCCTTAAAAAATCCCCTAAGCAACTCTAAAACAACCAAGAGAGGGTGGCTCAACGAGGGTAGCCCTATGACTCATCTCGCCAATTCCGGCGAGCCAGCCTCGGCTCACTCACAAGCCCTGCGCGAGCGCGCTCCAAAAAGGAAGAAAACTCACGTTATCGACCTCGGAGAGCAGCTTCCCATCCTCGGACATCGTGCGCCTGTCTTTTCAGTTTTTCATCGGCCGAAAAACGCGAAGAAGGCGAGCCACGATGGCATCCTCACTGCACCTCGACTCCAGCAGCGTCCTGTTCTCGCGGTGGGATGACAGCCAGGTGGAATTGCGAACTAGGTGTACCGCAGTCGCCCTGGGTTTGTTTGTTGTTGGCGTTGCAAGGGTAGCCAGTCGTCGGCGCGCAGCAGCTTTCTGACAGGTTGCGCGGCGACGCGCATGTCCACAATAGAGAGCGGGAATTCGAGACAGTATCGACGCCTATGCTAGACTTGCGGGGGAGTCGGGCGAGGTGCGATCGGTTGCTGTTTGATGCTGTGGTTGCTGTTGGAGTGATGGGCTTTTTGGAGCGAGGGATGAGGTGGGAAGTGGTGTTTCAGGTGGGGATTAGAGGCGTTGATTTTTTGATGAACGGTAAAGTTTGAGGGAGATTCAAATTTTGAGGGGGTCACGTGACTGGAATGTCAAGATGGAGTCGCGGCTTGCAGGCTTTTTAATTTTTGTCTTCTGCTTTTTGTTTCGTTTGTAAAAAAGAGTAAATAAACATTGAGAACACAACTGGAATGCTAAAGTCGATTAAAATATTATGTGATAATATTATGGAATACCGTATTAATGTATTGAGTAGGTATAGATAAGAAAATCATTTTTTTTACTTTTTTTATTGGCTTTTTTTGTACAATTATTTTAAGCTAAAGAAAATCCCTGTATGAACTATATGACATACCAAAGAAATTATAAATCGTACTTAAAGTTAAATTTTAATTGTATAAAAGAATATCTTAGATTAATCCTTTGTAATTCTTGTAAATAAATAGTACTTTTAAAATAAAAATGTATTAAAATAACGATTGATTACTTTAATTTTATTTTTATATTTTTAATTCAATCAATATGACAAGTAAAACATTTACAAATTTCAAAATTCTACATAAAAAAAAAAGAAAAATTAAAATACATTAAATGTCATAAAAACGATTATATATAAAATTACATGACGAATGAATACACATAATTAAATATAAACAAAACGAATACTGCAGATGGAAGCAGAATATAGCCTATTTATTTTTATAAAAGCTAAGTCTTAAATATGATTTAAACTGATTAACATGTTCAAGATGTGGTCAAACTTTAACAACATCCATATATTCTTAAATAAAAAATAATATATACCAGTCTTTGAAAATGAGTAAAAAATTCTTAAATTCTTCTGAATTCCTTGCAGCACTTCTAAAAATTAATACAATTTTCAAAATAGTGCAATTAAAAAATTACAATTTATTTTTAAATCAATAATTGATACTTCGCTATTAAAGTACTTTTTTTTCTGAACATGTTAATTGACTTTTCAGTTCATATAACAAGTTTCCTCGGCCTATGATTATAACATACTTATGATATTTCATATACCCAAAATTGTAACAAACTTATCAAATTGAACATTTTGAAAATTTGAAATTCTTAAAGGTATAGATCTTAAAGAGAGAAACTTACTACATAACGAAGTTCGAAACTAACACTAATGTAAGGATACATCAGAGTATTGGCGAATTGTAACACTATTTACATAATTTTAATCATGAAATATACAGATATAATGAAAAATTTCTTAAATCATCTTTAAAAAGACAACTTCCGGAGTTGTTTAATTGTATTTTCAGTTCTTGGTCTGCTCTTATCTCCTCAATTTTCTGAAAAAAGAAATAATAATTTTATTGATTATATCAATTTGTTGAGTTGCAAAATTAAAACTTAATATTTCTAATGGCAATCCCATAGAATACCTACTTTGATAAGCTGGGCTCTTGCAAATTCTTTGGTGCCTTTTGTCGTCTTGGTCTGATTGGAATTTGTTTACTGCTACTTGTAGTGCTACTTTCTGAATCACTCGAAATATCTTGCCGAGAACTTCGTCTATAAAAATATTAATATAATTTAATTTTTTAATCGTAATTAGATAAATTTTAAAATAATCTACTTTAATGACGATCATAAAAATTGTAATATAAAATCCATTACTTGTTTTTATTCACATTATTTTTCAAAAATCACATTATGATGATAAAAAAAATGAGATACTTACAAAGAAGATATAGATTCGTCAGAATTCTTTCTATCACTTCGGGTAGTCTCGCTTTGTGAAGAAGTTCTAGATGTTCCGTCAAGTTTTTGCAATACTACTTGTGCAGTGCTAGGATCTTTATCCTTAGACGGCTTTTTGCGCTGCTTAGGCTTCTTTTTTCTCTGAACTGGTAGCTCTTCCTCATTTTCTTCATTCGCTGATTGTGTCTCTGTTGGTTTAGTAACCATCCTCTTTCTTTTTTGTATCTGAATCACACAACAAGAATTATATTAATATAAAATTCATAAATCGCAAGAAAAAAAATATTTTCATAACTATGAAAAGTAAAAAAAGCAATATTTACCTCAAGTTGCTTCTTATTTTCAGGCGTTAGTATCATTTGCGTATGTTGCTGATTATCGTCACTAAAGTTGAGAACGTCGGTGAGTCGTGGTAGCTCGATTCTCGAACTTAGCCTCAGAGTCGTTAACTCACTTAACCGCTTATCTTGACTACCACCTGCATTTAATTCCTGGCCTCTCACAGTTATTGGAGATGGCAAATCTGGTCGAAGGTTCTGATGCATTTTTATTGTCGTCAACTGGCTCATTGATTCTACTTCTTCGGGTGGCCTCATGCATCTACATAAAGATACAAAAATAATTTTGAATTTATTAATAATTTTAAGAGGATAATCATGACGACGATATAAGGTTACCTACATTTGTCCTTTTATTGTAACTTTTAAAAGAGATTCAGGCGGAAATTGAAACGTTAAAAATATTAACAGTATTGATAAAAGAATAGTTCCAGTGATGTGAAATTTGTCTTGTTATCAAGAATTCGGAAACTCAATTTTCGCATTTAATGTTCAAATTTTATAAATAAATCTTTATAATGGTATTAACTTTCAGCATAATTGATTCTTATACTCATTTTTGAGTTTAGTTAAATTATTTAATAAAATTCGATTATTTAGATAAAAATAAATTTACTAATTTTTAATATTACTAATCGTATTCTACTATAGACAACCAATAATTTTTAAACTTAAATATTATCAACAGAAGAGAATTCGCTTACCTCTGGGTCAACTGTACGGTCGCAGTGTGTTCGGGTGCATCATCGATCTGCACCGGTCCATTGCTCGTTACATTGTTTTTATTGAGCAAAGGCTTGAGTGGCGTCAGCTGCAGCAGTTCATTTAAGTCAAATTGCAGCCTCTCAGGCTGATCAGTCGGCTCCTGAGGTTGCAGCTGACGCTGTATATTTAGCATGAGAGTCTCGTCATCCTCGTCGTCATCGCTTTCGACACCGCGGAGTGAGGCGACTCGAGACGAGGGACCACGACGATGAGTTATAAACTTATTAAAGTTCACACGCTGATCATCGTCATCGTCATCGTCGTCATCATTATTGCAATTCCCAAGACCGCCGTTGCTGGAAAATCTGTTGAACAATTGTTTAATTATTTTTCTTATTTTTTTCAGTGTATGCATTCTAATACTTTGTTTTTTAATAATACAAAAAAGTAAAGACTTCCGATTTCGAAAGATCTTTTTAAATTAACAGTGCATCTTCTAAATTTAAAAAGCTAAGCAATAATTAATAAGTTATAAATAAATAGGAAAATTAAATTCTTGCAGTAAAATAGTTTAAAGTCAATATTTTCTTACCTATTAGATATGTCGGCTTCTAAAGGAGCAGTTGAATTGCTTACTGAAACATTATGCCTTGACTTAGAAAAACTCTTGGGTAGTGCAGGTACGCGAAAACTGTGCGAAGTTCGTCGCCTTTCGCCACCCAAGGATGACACTGGGGAACTAACCGGCCCATGCTGTTCTTCTGTCGACTCGGGATTTACAACTGTCGTTTGCATTACTGTTGATGTTTCTTCGTCCGTCGAATCGAATAACCAGCTTGGGCCCTCCTGCGGATCAAAGGTTGATTCGAAGACTGTCGAGCGACTAGGCTGCGGTTTTTCCGAATTCCTTGAGCTCTTAAGGCTCGAGGTCTTACTTCGTTGACAGACGGTATTTATGGTTTCTTGCTCAGAATCTGAGCTATCAGAAGACTGGACCTGAGTCTCCGGAATAATCGTCCCGCTTGATCTCTCCGGACTAGACTGGTCGCTCATACGAGTATCTTCTATGCTTGTCGTATTATTTGCACGACTATTGATTCTCGAGTTTTCAGACAGCTAAACAAAAATTTATAAGTATATTTTTTGTAGCAATTATATAATGAAAATAATTGTAGTAAAAAAAAAGCGAATTTGAAATTACTGCACATACCGTTCGAACGTTAACAGATTGATTATTTGGTAAGTATCTTGAAACATCTTGTAAAGTTACACGAGGACTTTTGATTAATTCGTTATATTCAGAGCTACGTTTTGATAATCGACTACTTAATCCTCCTCCAGATAACCGACCAGAATTACGTTTTGAATATCGTCCCGATGACAATCGACCTCCGGAAAATCTGCTTGTTCTTCTATTAACAACAACGCGCTCTTCGTCATCTAATAAATTTCATAAAATAATATTATAATTATTATAAGTATGAAAATTTCAAAGTTATTTTAATTTTAATATTTTACCTTCAGTTCTAAGAGCTGGCACTCTTTCTGGCAGTGTACGTGAACGTCTATTTTCCTATAATGCATTAATACAATAATTATGATTTTCTAAATCAGTAACTATTATAAAAAATATATTAAAATAACTTACAATTGACCTTTCAGGAGTTGCTGGCCCTTCTTCAATAATACTTAAATTTACATTTTGTAAACGTTGCATATTTACTCTACTTAAATTTATTGTTGGTTTAGTGATAGTATGTCCACTAACCATTGGTTTAACAACACCTCTTGCAGGTGATTTTGTCGACATTCTTCTAACTGATTCTCTTCCTACCAATAAACAAAACTTTAAAATTTACAGTAAAAAATATAAATTTATAGAAAAAATTATTTTAGAAATTCAACTTACTACTGGTGTTGCTGGTTGAACTGCGATGTATATTGTTTTGGTTGGAAGCATATTCCTGGCATACAGAAATTGTATTTGCTAAATATCCAGACATGGTCACAAGCGTTTGCATCATGTCTTTTGAATTTTTTAAAATTTTTGTTATTACAAGCTAAAAAAAAAAAGAAAATAATCATGTTATTAAATACCCATATTAATAAGTAAATTTGAGACTACAGTACAAGTGTTTTACTCACATCACGATTGTTACAAGCATGTACCAAATCTTGTACTTCAGCTGATAGTTCAACATTTCTGGAGAACAGTAACTGGTTCTCCTGCTTCTCTTGAGACAGCGCTCTAGCTAATGAATGATTGTTGACTTTAAGCTTATGGTACACTAGAAAAAGATATAAAAAATGAGCAATCTAATCAACACTTTATTCACCATTACTCCAACCACGCATACTCACAAGGCGGATAGTTTTTACTCTTGGTATTCCTTATGCAGCGTGTCCTTTTTATCAGGACAGTGGCCCGTTTGATCCTGCGATGCTTACTGCCCAGGGCCATCGTGGTAGCTCGTGTCTAAAACACCTACAGAAAAGAATCAGCCTCAAGTTCTATCATCAACCAGACACCGCAGCACGCAACACAATCTCTCGCCACAAAAACCGCGGACGCTATTTCATAAACAAGGTCAGAGAAACCAGCCAGCAGCAGCAGCAGCAGCGACAGCCCACACAAGCTGCGCTCATTGACTTTTAAATAAAACGCAGCCCGATAACCTTAAACGTTCAATCCCGAGACCAACAGCCAGCTGCACTCCACTCGATGCCCGCAGAGAAACACGAGCGTTCAAAGCAGCTCCATTCCATTCTAGAGAGTTAGCGTGCCTCGCAAGTTCAAAGTCCCCTCCGATCTTACGCTGATACATATACGCGCGTCTCTACATGCACGCGGACTGTTGTTAAAAGAACAATTGTCGACTTACGAATTGCGGGAAAATCGACGTCGATCCAAAGAGGGTAGGAGAGCGTAACGTATATATGTTAGCTGCTGTCTTCAGCCGTATGGGCCAGCGGCGGCGGCGGCGGCGGCGGCGGCTTCTGGATCGGCCGTTAAAAAGTTTTTGTATAGGTACGTGCGCGATGCACACGTACACATGCAGCTCTATACTGTGTACAAAAATGGGAGTCCGTTGGCGGAGCGCAGGAGGCCACTATGCGCGAGAGCATTTGGAAAAAGAGGCGCTTAACGCGGAGTGGATTGTGGGCACTGCTTAGGGGGCATATATGGAGAAAATTTCAGTGGCGACATCTGCCGATCGGCGGCCTCTCTCCGGAGCGAGTGGATTGTGTGTAGGTTTTTCAGAGTTGGAAATTGGAGTGGGATGTTTTGTTTAGATTTGAGGGGATTTAAATGGTGGAGAGGCGTGAGGTGGCGTTAGGAAGGTTTTTAAAATTGTTTTGTTGATGATGGTTTTTGTAAATTATGGGTGCGATAGGCTTGAATTATTACCGACTATGTAGATTACACAATTTTACGACTACTATTAAAAAAAATATTGCAAATTTAGAATGTATGATATGCTTCCGTAATGATATCGTTTATCTCTAATATGCAACATTTCAAATTAATATTTTTCTTTATTCGAAACATTTAATGATAGCACTTGAACAAAATTTTCCAATTCTCTTATTCATCTAAACGTTTGGTTAACGTTAAAAAAAATTCATTTAAATGCCATTATAATCTTTAATGTATTGACTTTAAATTTTTCACAAAGATACAGTCTATCATTACAAAGGTCAGTTATCTCTTTCATTAGCATAAATCGCAATATATTACCTCTATCAGTCAGAAAATAGTTCCGCCGATAAAAAATGAATGCGAAACCTGGAAATCCCCTCAAGATAACTCCATAAACAACTGTCATTCCCAACTCACAAATCACACACACACCCATTACCACCTCCAACACTTACTCTTCTACTCCAAAACAAAACTCCTAAAATCCCCAAAACATTTCGAAAAAACCATATCCCGCAACTCCGCGTCACAAAACCTCCTGACCGTCAGCCAACACCCACAACCGAACTTACCCTCACTCCTATACATAATCCATCCCGCGCTTGGCTCTGTGTTCGTCTGCTATCGCGCAGCCAGATCGTCTCGGACAGCCCGACTCTGTATACATACACACTTGCAGAAAGCAACGATCTTGCGCGCGCGCGCAAGTACACACTTACGTGCGTAATCGTCGCTGTACACTCAACCGAGCGAGAGAGAAAAAAAAGGGGTGTTAATAATCGCGGCGGAGAGCTGGCACGGAGTCTGGTGATATGAAGCTGGAGCGGCGCGTCCAAGAGCCGTCGTCCCTGGGCGAAGTCGTCGTCTGAGTCACGGCGCGTCTACCTCGTCGTCGCGCGCTCGGCAGCGCAGCAGTGCAAAAATTATTGCGATAGACCAGCTGCGGCGCCGCCTGGACAATGGCTGAGGCAGCGGGTCCGATTCTTCACGTCATCGTCGTCGGGTTTCACCATAAGAAAGGATGCCAGGTGCGTGATTGTTGGATGGCCTCGGGTTTTTACGCGGGGATTGTGCGAAGGACACCTGTTTCTGGATGGATGAGAGAGAGAGAGGGAGTTGGAGTTGGGTGACGATGGAGGTTTTTGGGAGATTGAGTGGGTTCGTGCGAGGGGGAGAGAAAGTTTTGATAAACGCTGGGGAGACAAGTTTGCGAATGTGTTGTTATCGTTTGGAGAAGGGAGTGTGCGAATACTTGTCAGTCAAGATATTTCTGGAATGGTAATGAGGCTTTGGTTACGAGTCATTTGTTAATTTAATGTTAAGTGATGTTATATCAGAGTTGTTTTTGATTGGCTGACGATGTTTTTGAGTTTGATTTTTTATGTGCATTATTACAGTGTTTTTCCAGCTGAGATGAATCATAATAATGTTGGTGTATTGTTGTATAGGTGGAGTATTCTTTTCCTCCGCTTGTTCCCGGTGCACCCAATGAGTGTCCTTTGGGATGGAAGTACTTGCCAACTTTGGCACTGCCAGATGGATCTCACAATTATGATGAGGACACTGTTTATTTTCATCTTCCTAGTCTCAGTGATCCTAACCGTACAATTTACGGAGTATCCTGTTTTAAACAAATTCCTGTAGAGGTAAATAACATTTTTAAGCTGTTTTATTTTAATCTAATTCAAAAATTTCTGAAATTGTAGTAAATTGCTTCATAAAGACATTATTTATTTTTTATTAGCTTGTTCGTGTCATTGTAAAGAACAAAGAAAAAGTTTTAAAGATATAATACAGTTTCAGTGTTATCTGTGATGATTCATTATTCATTTCAACTTCTACTAAAGAAGTTATTTAAAGTGATATTTATTATAATTTTTTTCTTTCATAGAAATTAGTTAATCGTACATCTGATATAACAAGAGGGACAGTACAAAAATCTGTTTGTGTTTTGAGTACCATACCTCTTTATGGTCATATCCAAGTTAAAATGGCTCTCATAACACATGCCTATTTTGACGAGGGAGATTTTAGCAAGGTGTCCTTGCTAGAAGAGACATATCACCATTTAAATTCTTGTATGAGTGGAGATAGTCAAATGCCACCACAAGTTTTCATTGGTAAAAAGAACAATTCAATATTTTTTTAAATAATATTTATTTGAAATTGATTCAATGTTTATTCATGTTATCATATTTACAGGTTTATCAGCAAGAGATTTTATATTACAATTTCGCCATAAAGCTTTATTATTGTTTAAGCTTTTACTTTTAGAAAAAAGAGTAGTCTTTTATCAATCTCCTGTACAGCCTTTATGCTCAGCCATACTCACTTTGTTATCGCTATTCCCTGGTATGATTGAAACTGGGTTGACAGAAGCTGCTTGCGTTAGGTATGACAATCATTCAAAAACAATGTATTATAATTGCACAATGCTTATGACACAATAACTATATTTATTTTATTTATTTTTATTTATTTCATCAGATGCAATTCACTTAATATCTAAACATACCAAAATATATTTGATACAATATACACTACAGAGGTAACTAGTTACCTATTTATTTGACAATAACTTATAACTAAATATTCTAAAACTAAAACAGAAAATATAGATATTTCGACATTTATTTATATAATACATTGTTTATGCAACAAACAAGATTCATTAAACAAGTAATGCTTGCTAACTTTCATTATTTTACACGCAAAAATTTTTATTTTCACGACTTTAATTACAGGCCCTCGAGACCTATGTCCCCTATTCCGAACTTTGAAGAAGAAAAATTCACCAACTTCGACTCTAACTTGACGGAAACTACCACATCGTCGAATACTAATTTATCGGACGCAGCAGCTAAGAGGATACCAGACAAACTGGCCGAAAATTCTTACTGCCTTAACGACAACAAAACAGCAGAAACCATGGAAGGAAAGAGCATCGACTTTGAGCTGGACCCAACAGCCGAAGAAGTCTTCCAGGAAGAGCAGAAGGGATCCAACGAAATGGTGCATCGGGTGCACAGTGTCAACGCGATAAATGTGGGTGCTGGCGGCGAGGCTGACAACAATCTACCGAGGGACACAAGCAGCGATGCATTATCCGAGGCAAGAGTCACTAGCAGCATGACGCAAATCGCCAACATTGACCCAGAACTTTGCGGTATGCCGCTGTGTCTTTTTACTAAGGTGAGAGTCGAATTAAATTTAGGACTTGATAATTTAATTTAGCATTTCGATTTCTAATTTGATTCTGTTTATTTTAGGGCTATTTATGTTTACCATATTTATCGCTGCCATATTTAGATCTATTAGGAGATGTTAATGTTAGAGGCTACGTTGTAGGAGCAACTAATGTTTTATTTAAGCAGAAAAAACAATTAATTGACGTCTTAGTCGAAGTAAGTTATTATCTATTTTTAATTTTTAAGTTTTAAATATAAATTATCTCATATATCAATATGATTTTTTTTTTTTTTCAAAGGTTGAAAGTGCACGAATAGAAGCGAACGATCCAGAACTGCGGCGTCAACTGCATTTGACAACAGAGGACTTAAGGTTCGCTGATTATGTTGTGCGCCATGTATCCGAACCAAAGAAAGACAACTTTTTTGACGGCGTTGGCTGGGAAGGTGGCGACGAATGGATACGTACGCAATTTCGCGTTTACTTACTCTGCCTGCTGAGAACGTCGCTGCAGCAGGATGCCAGGCAAACGGATCATTATAATGCTGCCTTCATGAACGCTTGGCGTGCAACTAATAATTTCAAGTTGTGGTCGAGCCTGAACAATACCGAAATTGGTTGCGTAGAGCCAGGCCATCCGTTCGCCGGTCAGCTTTCGGTACAAGATATGAAGCTGAGATTGTCACAGTAAGACTTGGTTTTTAATGCTTTTGCTCATAGATTCTTTAAACAGAGATACAGATGCGGCTATTGGGTTATTGGGTTATTGAGTTATTAAATTATTGGGTTTATAATTTACATACTTATAAATTATTTTGAACTCAATACCAACAAATTAAGCTTCGTTAATGTATAAGCTATTAAAAAATATTTAATACATTTTAATCTATTCGCATTTAAAAAGATCCGAATATCAGCGGTTCAAATATCTAAATATCCGAATCTGCAGGTTACAATCCCAGTTTTTAATACTTATTAATACATACTTTTTATAAAAATAAATTTCTCCAATAATATAAATAATTTTTTTTTAACAACATAAAACGCGTACAAATGTATCGCTCTACCACAGTCGTATACGTCATATCTCGTTAAACCTGTTAATAAAGTAATTAATTAACCGATCATTTAAATTATTGAATCGATAAATATTGAATTTTAATGGCAGTGTTACGTGGGTGGATAGGCGGGACTGGGTACGTGATAGCACTGTATCTCAGCAGTTTATTTTTAAACATGGTAAATAAAAAAATTCTTCTGTTTTTCAGCACAATGCAAAACACTGAAGGAGGAAGAAAACTTAATCAGGCTATGGCATCAACAGGACGAGCAGTAGCTACAACGGGAAAAGCAGTAGGTAAGGGATAAAAATAACTTTTATTAAAATACATTTTATTTATTTTATAAAACGTTTTGGTATGTAATTTTAAAATACATTAAATTAAAAATTTTTGAAAAGACCTCGATATAATACACATAGCTAATTGAAGTTGTATACATTTATAATAAATAAGTAAATTAACCCAACGTATATTAAGCTTAATTATTACATGCTTTAGAGACAATAGAAATAATTATTTCATTACGCAGATTTCATGAACGCAAGCTAAATAACTTTCGATTCACGTTTATTCATTTATAAAAAATTGTTAAAATACGGCATTAAAAACTGAAATTAGTATGTATATAATTATGTCATACTTACAAAATGTTTGTTGCTGTCAAATCTAAATATCAAAATTCTATGCTTAAAAAATGTTTATGCGCAGCTATTTAAATATAATAAAATACAGAGCTAACTAATTAAATAACGTAGATTATAACGTAGATATATATATATAATTTTCCAGAAAGTATCAACAGTTAAACATATACAATAACTTGACCACTTGGAAATTTTTTTTTTTTTTTAATATTTTTTTTTATTTATTGTTTGATATTGTAGGCGGCGCAATATCGCAGGCAAAAGGCGCATTTTCAAACTGGTGGAGTACACTGACAACGGTCCAACCGATGATGGACAACGGCGACGCAAAGATCTGTGATAATCAACAACCGGACATCGTACAGCAACAGGTGCAGGTGAATACAAGGGAAAAAGTGAATGAGCCACCATCAAGTGTTAACGTGACGGAGGGTAGGCCGTGAAATTAGCGATATACTCATTATGAACTATAGAAATAAAAATATTGACTGAGAGAGGTAAATAGCGCGTTTACAGATGCCTCTTGTTGTAGTAAATCTGAACAACGTTATTTTTGCTATGGGATCTTAGTGTTTTTTTTCTCGAAAAATTCATCTCTAAATTATTATTGATTTTTGCAAGTTTTAAAGATTTGATCATTTTTCAATAATAAAAATCTGCAAAAATTATAGCAATATGATCACATAAAAATTAAGAGAAAAAAAACCTTCGATCCTATACAATAAAATATTATATAGGTAAAACTTTTTTTTTCTTTTTTGCAGAATCGTCTTAAACTCAAAATGAAAGACGTGTTTTGAAAATATTAAGAAAGCAATGCACGGTATAATCTTTTAAAATTAAAATTTTTTATAATTATATTATGGTAATTTCATTTATTTTTATTTTTATTGTCAACAAATCCATTAAACTTTATAAAGTACAAGTATTTAATAATAAGTATGTAAAAAATTAAGAAAAATTTTTCAAGGATGATTTATCTCATGCATTGTTTTCTTCCATTGTTGAAATTTTCTTCTTCAATATAAAGTACTCTTTTATAACTTTTTATTACATATTATTTTATAATTTTTTTCTAACTTAAAAAAATCTCTGTTAGTTACGGTTTAGAACTTTTTTATTTTGTACTTATTTAAATTTCTCGACTTGATGTAATTAAAGCGTTTTTGATACGGAGAAATGCTTTACTTAGTTTTTATCAAGCACAGATAGTTGTGAGAATAATGCATATAGTCATGATTACAAAAACCCTCATTTTATAGAATGCACGCTATCTTGCCGAAAAAATAAAACGAAGTAACAATGGGCAAACGGTGTTGGAAATGGTCCCGGTGAAAAATATGAATTTATGATTATATAGATGGTTTTACTTTAAAAAAGTGTATTTTGCATACTGTTTTAAAGCATATATATAAACTGTATATAAGGCCAATCTATACTCGTTCAGACAATATAAATGATGCACGCTAGTTGTTTATATTTATAATAAGCACACATAATAATTTAATCTTTTGCTCTCTAGAAATTCCTAAAGATGTAAATTAAAAAAAGTTTAAAGACAACTTAAAACATATATAATTAAAATTTATATTTTAGTTTGCATTTTTTCTAATTATTAAAAGACTAAGTTTTTTTATATTTTTTTTTTAAATTTATAGTTATGGTCTTGGATGGAAAAAGGGCATATAATTTTCGTTACCTATGCCATCTTTTTCTAACCAATACCTTGATTATTTTGTTTTTTAAATAAATTTAATTTTGCTTTATCAACAAAAACTTTATATACTCAATCTATTACAAGTAACAGTATTATGAATATAAGTATAAATTAAACTGCATTTTTTTTTTTTAATTTTTTTGAAATATACAAATATTAATTAATTTCTTATATTTTCAACCCAATTTAGATTTTACCGTTCCTAAAACGGAAATTAAATATTCCAACTTATCATTCCTCTTATTTTATAAGTTTTTGCAATTATGATGAATGATTCGTGATTATAAATCGATAATTTTTCTTTATATTCATTTCATTTTTAAAGTCAAATTTCATACAGATTTTTGCGCTAATAGATTTATCAGCATACTATGGAATGAGGGAATGGAGTATTATTTATCATATAACTAGGTGCATACATCAGGGTAGTATAAATTATAGTAATTTATGTAAAAAAAAAAACTACATTATTATATATATAAAAAAAGGTATACATTATTTACCATAAAACATGTTTGATGGTACGATAGATTTTTATATTATAAATAAAGGTGTATGTACAGTGCAATTAAGCTTACTTAAGATAGCATTTTAAGTACTTCTCTATAGATTCGTGCATGTTCTACGAGAGACATCGAAGACATTACAATACTTAGAAAGTTTAATGAGATACAAACGCATATTCAGTTGCTGAGCAGAAAATGTATGTGATACTTGATTTACTCGAATTTTATTTTTAATGCTATTATACTCTATTACATAAATTATGCTTTGTATACGCTGTAAGATTCTTTTGAGTATAGGGTTTAAATTCCTTTGCAATACCTTTTATTAAGAGCATTCTAACTTTTGTTTGTAAATACAGAATATATGTGCAGCAAAAAAATATACATACATAAAATGATTGTCTGAAAGTTATGATTAGTACATATGATCTATAAGTTATAGTAATAAATAGAAAGAAAACGTTACGTAATCATTGTCAGTATATCCACTGAACGTTATTTCATAAAGTTTTATCAGAATCTCTGTTGATACTCTATAAGCGTGAATTTAACAAAAGACTCGACAGTCGGATTTTGTGGGGAGGTAAGATACGAATAAGTCAAATTGTGCATATATGAATGGTGTTGTGAATTGATTGAAGGACGAAAAAAATAAAATAGTTACTTCGCAAATGGCAAATTTTAGCCGTGTTTTTTGAAAAATTGAAAACGAATTTCGCCTAATATCTATTTCGTAAACAGTTTTTTATATGCGTCATAGCTTTTTAAGAAAATCGTGTTTTAGCCGTTATACGAAAATTAAACGTATGTCAATGCGCCGCACAAAATAACAATAAAATTAATTGTGCGCGTCTTAGTATTCATGATCTTTATTTTGAAGTTTAGATAATAAAAAATAAAAAAATCTTTTTAACAGTCTTTTTAACTTAAGAATAGAGCGAAGTATATTGATCAATTCTTATTGTACAGATGAAAAAGAAACGATATTGCGAACTTATATTTGTAAACAAACTTGAAAGATATTGTTGACAGATGCGGCGATGGACATTAAGTTAATAATTAACAATACAAAGATTTGTGTAAAACAGAAATTGTAAGTATATGTAAAGCTGACAATTTCCTAAATTGTTTTAAAAAATAAACGATTTGCGAAATCAGAATTAATGCATTTATTTTGATCCATGTAGTTGTTTTGTTAATAAACAAAATGTTTACAGTGTAGTAATCTATTCTGATATTGAATACAGTTACTTGAATCACAGTTATACAAAAATAAAACAACTTCTTAATTTACTAATTGTTCTAAATAAATTGTCACAAATGGCAGATTGTCTAATCCTGTAGTTGTAAAATAATCCAACGTTACAAATAAATTTATATGCTAATAAATATATTACATAGTAATAGAGTACATTTCCTGAAATATTTTTAATTTACAAAATTAATTTAAAACAAAATAGCTCATGATTAAAATCATTAAGGCTTACAGAATAAAATGTTAAGTACACTTGTTTCATTTGCAGATCCTAGAAATTGTTTAACAATCTCAACGAAATCCAGACATCGCTGATAAAACACTCTTTTACTTAGTATAATAAATTCCTATTAGCATAATCCATTAATATGTTTCCAAAATATAATCCCTAAAAAATAAGACTTTTATTATGACTTTTATTTATGAACATACAATTTTGTACTTATTGAGAATTCAATAAAAAACTTGGATGTGTCTCGTTTTTCCAAAGAATCATTTTGCCAAGTTTTATCGAAATCCATGACCCAAAGGTGAGGGTATACTACTTTTAAGTAGATTTAATTAGTTTAGGCTTAACATATACAAAAGTAAATAAAAAAGTTAGTTTTGAAAAGTTTTAAAAAGGTAGAAGTCATTCTACAATAAATGTACATAAATTCGCTCACACCCTTACTCACATAAACACACAAACATACATAGACAATCCTAACAAACAGTTCGTAATTTAACATATTTCTAATATCTAAATACATCGAAACATTTAACACACTTTTTTAAAAAAACTTTTTCAACTTTTTATAAAGGTTCAAGACTAAATACTCTAAAATTCTTAAAAATTTAGTTTTAGATTTATTTATCCTAAAAAAGATACATTGACGTGACAGACTAGGTAGGAGTACATAGTATAGCTAAAAATAGCTACGCAAGTAGATGCATGTCGAGTTTAGTAAGACACATTCTGGTTGAACTTGATGTGCAACAAAAATCTAATATTCTACTTTACTCTCTTATCATTTAATAGAAACTTGATTGTAACCGTAACTTTACTTAATTATAATTTAAATCCTTTCAAAATTTTATCATCAACCAACATATTGATATTAAAACGTCTTATCCTCATTAAAAAAAACACCACCTGGAAAAAAATCCTCTTTCTCCTATCCTCATAATAAACAAAAAACCTTACTCAAAGAAATAACATCTTCTCAATTAATGAAAAAACACACTCCCAACCAAAACCCAATCATCACGGCAATCGCGCCGTCATTTTTACACCAGTCACTCCAAGCAGCAGCATCTTCCTCCGGAAATCTATAGAGAGCGACCTCTTTTCGACAGCTACTCTCCCATCAACTCTCAAATAATCGCGCCACCTAATTTTTTTTTTCCTCGCCACTCGGATTACACCGAAAAGGCGCGCAGATACACGAGGGGATAAGAAGGCCAGGATCACTGGCGCAGGTATGTAACGGCGGACACGCTGGCACGTATTTAGCCAGTCAGTGGGTCTCATTCGCGTAATCGGCTTTGCTCTCCCGCGCTCCGACTTGTATATAGGTAGTTGCGCGCTTTGCTGTATACGGCGCCGCATGCATATGGATGCGGATAATTCTCCCTTGGTTGGTTTTCTCGGTGCGGTCGGTGTGGCCGAACGCGGCCAGATGTTGCATTGGTTTTTCTTTTTAGTGGCTGGTAATTGGTGAGATTGGGATGGGGAAAGTTTGGTCGTCTAATTGGTGGGTGGGTGGGATTGGTTGATTATTGATTTTTGAAGTTTAGGTTGGCTTAAGGGATGTTCTACTCGCGGCTCGTCTAATGTATGTTTTAGTAAAAAGGTGCATAATATGAGAAACTATTGTTTAATCATTATTATAATTTTTGATGAATTTGATATAAATATAATTTTATAGGAATAGCGTATTGATCTATACACAATAAATTTTATTTATTTAATATCAAATTAGTGATTGGTTATTGCGCATATTAGATTCTACCTAAAGGTATTAAAAGAAACACAAAATTAAAATCTGTATTCTAATCGTATAGAATTTTCTTAAAACAACCGGTTACGATACGGTTAATACCCCAAATCTAGAAAGAAATTTTGAAATATCAGACTTCAATAATATATACTTGGAATAAATACACTTCGACGGATGGTCATATTTTAACTCGATGTTGGGGGCCTCCGACTCCAAAAATCGAACTTCTTCGTTTCCGAGAACAGCCACTTTTTTAATATTTTCAACATGTGATTCCGAATATTGGGCATCTGTGGCTCCTAACATCGAATTAAAATAACACTATGCATCGGAAGTTTATTTATTCGAAGTATCATTGAAGTCTGGTATTTGAAAATTTCTTTCTGTGCGAGTATCTGGGGTTCGTAACTACGTCAAGAATTCTTTCTCTGCAACTTACCACTATATTTACGTCAGCAAATAAGAGAGTATTAGTTAAATCTATATTTCAAATCATGGAAAAGTATTAAAATTTTTAAAGTCTTTTTAATAATATATTGGGGAACAATGGAGAACAGTGGGGTAAAATAGAGTAAAGTAGTTTTTAATTAAATACTTCCTATGAATTAACAAGCAGTTATTGGCATTTATTAATGCTTGTGGCAAAAACAACATTTTTTTATATTGTATTGAATTTATTATATAGAAATTTATTTTAATTTCGCGAGATAGACCATAGATAGGTAAATTGATTACCCTACTTAATATAAACTAAATACCGATCATTATAAATTAAAAATTTTTACAATATAAGAAAATACGCGTTTGTATCATTCACAATGAATTATCGATCATGGCTTGTTTAAACATCTCATTACAATTCGTTATTAATTCAGTATCTGTCAGTCAAGGAACTATTATTTTGCAGTTATGTTACTACAGTCCGATGATCAATTGATCAAAAACATTTCAGTAGTCAATGGATAGTTATCTAGTAAAATAAATACTATTACATTGTCAACAAAAATGCAGTAAACTTAGTCGTTGCGTAAATAATTTGTTTATTGATCATAATTAATAATAATAGGTTTTATTAGTAAGATATTCAAAGGTTGCAAACGATAGATGAAATCTAATGAAACTACGACTATGCTGTTGACTTTTGCAAGACTTATAAATTATTTGCATGTGTCTTACGTAAAACCTTAATACGATTACCAGATACAGCTTTATGTGTCTGAAGACAGCTCTGGATATCTTTTTATAAATAGCTCGTATCAATCGAAGCGTGTTACTTTCAATTCAGTGTTGAATCTATAATTTACATTGTTTCTTTTTCCTGTTAATATTTATTATTCTTCTAACATTTTTTATAGTGATTAACCAATTCTTTTTTTCTTCTGTAAATGTACGCTTCAATCTTTTAACACCTATTCAAAAATTTCAAGTGAAATTATAAAATGTTCCTGTATGATATATAGCAAACGCTTACTTTTCTTTATTTAAATCTGTCAATAGGTACCTTTCTTTTGTAGAGTTGTAACTAAATAGAATAGTGGCTTACTGCTAAACGGATTTTAAAATTATCTTTATCGATCAAATTTATTGCTGTTTGCATACTATTTAGTGATCAACTTCATTTGCATATTATCCTGACATATTATAGCGGCATTTTAAAAATTTTAAATATGATCTGAGCTGTGAGAAAAATGTAAGCAACACCATTCATTTTTTATTTCATTTCATCCCAATTGAAATACTCCAATATATCCAATTTTTCTGTTTTAATTTTTCGTATTATATGCTTTGCAAAAAATTTTGAAAAAAAAAACTAAATTTAAAGAAAA
Source organism: Eupelmus urozonus (assembly GCA_900480035.1). NCBI lineage: Eukaryota > Metazoa > Arthropoda > Insecta > Hymenoptera > Eupelmidae > Eupelmus > Eupelmus urozonus. The sequence goes on along the minus strand of UELX01001416.1, from coordinate 4,198 downwards.
AATCTACAAAAAGCTGCAGTTATGCTCCAAATCCTTTTTACAGAGTGGCAATATAAACGGCAATTCTTAATTTATTCTCAGCATTTCGTAGTAAAAAAAAAAAAAAAAAAAAAAAAACAATATCGTTCTTTTGACGCATATTGCGTCCATCATGAAATAGTGCGTTATAGGGTGCATGACGTCATTTGAGCCGCCTAAGCTCAAGGTCACCGGCAAATACGCATATTCGAATCGTATCATATAGCATCCTGTTACCGTAGCGACACGCGCCAGCTTTTTAACGCTCTCTCACAATTCTGATCTATTGCGCAGAAAAAAGTGATAAATGTAAGAATACTTTTGAACTTACATTTTATGAAAACTTTAGGAATTTAATAATATGTTAAAAAGTTTTTTAAATATCGATAAATGATTAATAAAATTAAAACGACCCTTTTGCTGTTTTACATGCTTTAAAAATCTTCGAGTGATTTGTTCCCTGTAGGCAGGAGTGAAAAGAGTGAAAATTTGAACGAAAATAAATTGTTAGAGTAAAGTTTTTTGTACTGAATACTCAAAGTGGTTAATCAGGTCGAATAATTAAAGTGAAAACATATGAATGATCAAATCTTAGAGATATAAATATTACATACTATATCAACGTAAAACTTGGCACTTTGTTGCTTGATATCTTCAGATGACTCACCGTTGCGCTAATTAGAGCAGGTATAAATTTTTATAAATTTTGATAACTACATCTGTAGGTGTAACTTTTAATATCTTTCATTGTAAATGTAAAACTTGGATATTTAAATTATATATAAATTAATAATTTAATGTAAAAATACTATTTTTTTATATTTAATAATGACAATTGAAAAAAATATTATGCTTTGAATTACAATTATACATTAAAGAAGGTCAAAAAGTAATTTTAGCCCTTATAGGCAACTAGTTGGTTTTTATGGATTATATTAAAAATGGTATTTTCAATGTGTGTTTAGTTTTTTTAGTTTCTGAAATTAAGTCTCCTGAATTAAAAAATCTCAGATTTATTGACATTTGCAATTTAATATCTAAATAATATGTATAAATAATATATATGACATCTAAATAAAAGTTATATTAAAATACCAATAAACTATATTATTGATGCTATTTATGTTTTAACTCACCATCTGTCAGTCAAATAAGAAAAATAGCACTACACAAAAACTTATAATGTTTTTGATCAATTATTGACATAAGAAATTTAAACAAAGTGCATTGGTTTTTTCAGAAACACATTTCTCATTGCAGAAAGATTATACCCAATAATAATATCTATTCAAAACAACACGCTGCATAATAATCATTTCTTAAAATTTTTATTTTTTATAAAATAAATATGTAATAATAAGCTTTTTCTGACTACTTATTCAACATTACAATTTTTAAATTACAATAAGAAATAAGGAATCAACAAGTGAATTTTTAAAATTCTTTTTAAATTAAAAAATTTATTAAAAAATAAGGGAGATAAGCTTTTGATCATTTAAAAAGATCTATTATTATTATTCACTGAAATATAATTATTTTAAGTTTTCAAACAAAATTTTACTTCGTAATATATTTCCAAACAACTCTCATAAGCTATGTCACAAAGTCAAACACACTACCCAAAAACATACCTTTTCAGGCAGATAACTTATTTGTATTCCACATTACAATGATTTTTTCAAAGCAATTAACCTTTTATTGGATTTTTAGAATATGGATTTTTTCCAAAATTCGAAAAATAAAAACGGAAATAACGTATTTTATTGAATTAAAATAAATTTATAATTCTTAATACACATTCATGCACACACGCATATACACATACCTTAGAGACATTGTGTCAAAATATTTTAAATTTTCTACATTTTTAACGTTATTTGAAATTTTATTATTACAAAGTTTACTTTTTGAAAAGCAAAAAGTAATACTTTCCTAGAAAATCTAAAAGTTTTTATTTCAACAACATACAACGTTTTATTTCTTTTTTTTTTACAAGAAAATGCTTATTATTTATTATTACTATATGATTTTGGAGCATTGTTTTAATAAAAATGAAATTACACATATAATGGAGAATGTTTTTGTCTAAGAAATATCATGTTTATTATATGAAAGAATATATTAAAATTTTAACAAATTATAAAGAATATAAAATCAGAATTCTTTACAGGGATCTAATTTTGTAGTATAAATTACATTTTCACTTTTTCACTTAACACAAAAGAGTACAATAAGCATTCTTGCAACATAACAAATATTTTGATTTATCATTTACTTTGCGGTTATTCGACAAAATAAGGACACAAGCACGTTTTTTTTCCTGGATAATCCGATTCGGACCGAATTTCCGGTTGTCAGCGATAAGTAAAAAAAAGGAGGACTTTCGTGATAATTTATGCGGTATATGAGCCAAGGAGCGGCGATAAAGGTCAAGAATTAGTTACTGTCCTGATAGAATCATTGTAGAATTTTTCGAATTCTTAGCTATTTTACAATGCGTTGATATTGCAACTACATGCAGATATAATTGGTAATGACAGGGTCATTAATACGTACCTGATGCTTACACAATAATTAGTTTCGAAATTTTAATATCCCACTTTAAAATCGTTATCGCATAACGTACGTGCATATATAGCTCCTCTCGATCGCTTAATTCAAGCGTCAATAAAATATCCCATCATTTCTTACCCAAATCAAAACCGACCCTCAGAAATCAATACAATCACCTGTCACCCTGCTTTCCCCGCTTCCGCTCTAAAATTTACTATTCTTACAGCCACAAGAAAAAAGCGTCCGAGCAAGAAGCCGAAAAATTCCAGTTGCCGCCAGAGCCAGCTCGAGTAAAACGTAGAATCTAAGAAAACGACTTCGAAGCGCGCTGCTCTAGAGACCTGCACAGTCCAGCCGCTTAGCCAGCTCGAGATGCGTTAAAACTCGCTCCTCGCTTCCTCGTCTTCTCCTATCTCCTAGTCTGTGCTATATAAACGACGGTAACTACTCGCTCTCTTATCTTTTCTCGTAATACAATACAATATTTATTCCGTAAGTTACAGATACTTTTCCTCTAGGCCTATACTAATCCAAACATAAGCGCACATCTCCAAGCTAGAATCAGCTGTGCGCGCACCCCGGTATCTAAAATATTTTCCACCCTCAACCTGCTCAGGCTCCCACCGAGGAGAGCCTGACGCAAGGACGTATCCTTGAACCAGTCCTTCACCACTGTTCCATCGTCTCCCGCGTGCAGCTGCTGCATATCCGCCACACTTATACATATCCGAACAGGTGTAAATCCTACCTCTCCAAGCTCAACCATTAGAAACTCCAATCTCTCAGATACAAAGCTCAGAGTGGACATCGCGCTTCTTTCTCGCATACGTGTGCTCCTTGTGACCTACATTTCTCCATTTACACCGCGCGCGCGGATATCGATTGAACGAGAGAGAGAGAGAGGCTCGTTGTTGTGGGGTCAGCCTAAGCTCACTCTTGCGCGCGCCCGATGATCGACGAGAGCTCGCCCCGTTAAAATACCAAGACGGCCGCGGGAATTAAGATGGCGCGTCGTCGCTAGTCCATTTAAATCGGCGCGAGAGACCGAGAGAGCTGTTTACACGCAGCGCGCTCCGAGTAATGAGGGAGATACCGCACGGAGCCGCCGCCATCTTCCGCGAGTGTGTGAACCTGCCGTCTTAGTGCGTATATATTCGGAGGTTGCGCCTGTGTGGGTGGATGAGCACGAGACTTTTGGCATGGATTTCGCTTCGATTCGGGAGCGCTGAAGGTAGATATGTTGAGAGATTTTTTTTCGATTGTTTTTTGGGGTGTGCGAGGTGAGAGGGATTGGGAGGGAATGCTGGCTGTAGGGCCGGTTTGGTGGGCTTTGGATGGGTGTTACTTAATGGATTACGTTGCGGAATGCTGAGAGTGTTTTATTGGCCGCGGGTTTCCGGAGTTTCTGGCGCTGTGGGTTTGAGTTGGAAGTTTTGAGTGGCGATGCGGGTTGCTTTTTTTAGTGTAATTTGATTACTTTTTTAAGATGTTAAATTTTTTTTAAAGAATTGTTTCTTATGGTGCGAATTATTGCTAAAAATTAATTCTTGAGATGTTTGCTCCAAAATGAGATTAAAGCTTTTTTAGAGTTTAATAATTTCGATAAATAACTAAGAAAATTTAAAAT
>UELX01001415.1:0-44571 GCA_900480035.1 Eupelmus urozonus | reverse complement strand
AGGAAAAAAGAATTTCTTATGATATTCTTTTTATTCAGCTTCTGTACAAATAATAAATATAATTATATACTTTTGGTACATAACAAGAAGGGTATTAAGAGAAATTTTCTTCGAGATTATGCCAGTAGGATTAAAAGAAAATGTTTCATATATTTGTACATCCAATATAAAATTCACTTAAACAATTGTTACGTAAAATTGCTTTATTAACGATATGTATGTACCAAGCGAGGCTTCTTGGAAAACAAATCTTAATCTTTGTAAAATTTTAAACTGAAATTACTCAAAACTTGTCTGTCAAATCTTCAGTCCTATATATACATATAGAGTAAATAATAAATCTGATTTGAAATATTAACGAATATCAATTGTTTATGCATTATTTTAATTTACACATTTTTTTTGTAAAATAATTTTTTCATTAGATTATTAGTAGAAACTCCAAAACTACGCGCTATAGTAACGAAGAAAAAAAGGCTTTTAATGCATGTTTAGTTTTAACGTTATTATGTCGTTCAGATTAATATTTTTAGATAATATTGTAAAATTAGTTCAGATTGTCTCTTGGATATGATAAAGCTATATGCGAGTCCCTGACTCGCGGCATGTGCCGCATCATTGCGCGTCATTTTTATTACGCATATAGGAAATTCCACGTCCAGGCGCAAGAATTTTTAGTTTGTTTGTGCGGCGTTCGTTGTAAAATTTTCTTATTTTAAATGACTAATTGATCTTGTGTTTAACAAATGTGTTTTCAAAATAAAGACTTACAAACAAATAAAATAAATTATAATTTAACAAACATAATTAAGTAGAATGTTCATCCAAAATTATTTTTACAAGTCGCGTTAATTTTATGCAACATCAATTTATTAAACAAACTTTCAGTTCAAGTTAACTTATAAAAATATAAGATTTTCCGCTAAATAATTTAACCTTGTGTAAAAAAATTTCAATATTCAAAGCGACATTCTTCGGTATGTACTATTTTCCTCAGCTCTGAAGTAAGACGATTACGAACAATTACATAAACAACGACACTCTCAGTGTCAATAAGTTAAAAACAAGTAGACAAAGCAACATATCCAACAGTAAACGAAAAACTGTCAAAGTAGAAAGTGCCAAAGCCAGCGCGGCGGGGTGGGGACCGCGCGCCAGAAAACCGACAGTAGAAACACCCGACCGAGACAGACGAAATCTCGAATCAAGCTCATATATCCACGAATTCAGCTGATTCGTCAGAACATCACTGAACAGCTCCCAGAGAGCACAGCAGAAGCGCCAGAGAGATAGAGAGGGAGTAAAGCGCAGCAGGCAGCCAGTATCCCGCATACATCGCTCAGTAAGCGTAGGGCGTGGAAGTGCATCAACCTTAAACAAGCCATCAATGTCGTGATCGGAGCTCTCTCAGCGGAAGATCAAGGGCATGCGGTTCCGCTGCGTTAAGTACAGAGCTAAAGTTTGAGGTTAGGCCAGCGTCGTCGGCCAGTGATATGTGACACGACGCGCGCCCCGCTCTCTCTCTCTCTCTGTGTATATATCCGTATGTGTGTTTTGACGTTGGAGCGAGAGGGTAGATATAGACTCGCTCGCGAATAAACAAGAGCAAGAGAGAGAAGGTATATAGAAGCGAGAGAGAGAAAGGGATAAATAACGCGCGCGCCGACACTAGGGAGAGAGAAGATCGAGAGAAGAGGACGCCATGATGGTAGGTGGAACCTGTTATCATCGTATAGTCATTCGGTTGGCAGCCGCCGGTCGCTGCGGGCTTTTTGGTGCACGGTAGAGACGTGAACCGGATAATAAAAAAAAAAGGGGGCCGCCCTCGTCCGAATGATACTGCTCCCTTAGCCCCCCCGCCTTTTGTCTCGCCGTAGCTGTGTACACGTATATATCGTTAAAATGTTGCAGGACGGGATATGCGACCCCTCCGACATCATCAACAATGGCCCTGCCAAGAAGGTGAGTGCACTCCCTGCTTCTTTCGACCTTTCGCTTTTTTTTTTTTATTCGTGGCTTTGGAGATACCTTGCTGTTGTTTACGTGTCCGGTTTTGATAGACGGTGATGCTGATTGTGTGCGTGTGCGTTTGTTGTAGACGATTTCGACCGAGTCCTCGCTGGAGCAGAACGACAAGGCGTTGCAGGTCGACATCTCGGATGCCCTCAGCGAGAAGGACAAGGTTAAGTTCACGGTGCACACCAAGACTAGCCTGCCCGACTTTCAGAAGTCTGAGTTCTTTGTAGTCAGGCAGCACGAGGAGTTTGTCTGGCTGCACGATAGGTTCGAGGAGAACGAGGAGTATGCTGGTTACATTGTGGGTTTTGTTCTTGATGTCTTTTGTTCGAGAGTTTTGTGGGTGGGTTTTTAATGATTTGTATGTGTGCAGATTCCTCCGTGCCCTCCCAGGCCTGACTTCGATGCCTCCAGAGAGAAGCTTCAGAAGCTTGGAGAAGGCGAAGGTAGCATGACACGAGAGGAGTTTATGAAAATGAAGCAGGAATTGGAAGCGTAAGTGTACACTTTTGATTGATCAGTCTATTGCCTTTATTGGAATTGTTTACTAATGAAAGCTCTAACTGATTTTCAGGGAATATTTGGCTACTTTTAAGAAAACTGTTGCTATGCACGAAATGTTTTTAACACGCCTTGCCCACCACCCAGTGTTCCGAAATGATCATAATCTTAGAGTCTTTTTAGAGTATGATCAAGACCTTTGTGTAAGAGGTTAGTCCAAAGTTTTAAAATAATAAAATAAAGTTATTTGCAATTATTAGCTTTTCATATGCTGTATGAGTCATATAGTACTTACACATTTACAAATTTTTACTACTGTATAAATACTCAAAACTTAACAATAAAATTTAGAATATATAAGTTTATAACAGTAAAATAATTGAATTTTTGATTTTTAACTATTAATATTTCTGTTTAGGCAAAAATAAAATGGAAATGTTTGGAGGACTGATGAAATCTTTCTCTAAAACAAAAGATGAATATTACTTATCTGCTACAGTTAAAGATGTCAATGACTTCTTTGATCAAGAAATGACATTCCTTACACAGTATCACCAGAACTTAAAAGAAGCTACAAGTCGCGCTGATCGTCAAACGGCAAAGCACAAAGATGTCGCCGATTCGTACATTAAAATTTCTACTAATCTTTTGCAATTAGCAACGACAGATACTGGAAAACTTGAAAAATTATTGACAAAAATTGCCGAAACGTTTGAAAAACTTCGGGTAAATGTTTTATTTGTATTTAAAGTTTTTACATTACGCGGTAAATGATAAAATTTTGTTATTGCATTTTAGAAAGTAGAAGGTCGAGTAGCGTCGGATGAAGATTTAAAACTTTCTGATACCTTACGCTATTATATGAGGGATACAGCAGCTGGAAGAAGATTATTAATTCGAAGGTTAAAAGCACTGCATACCTACGAAACCGCGAATAGAGCTTTGGAAAAAGCACGTGCCAAAAATAAAGATGTACATGCTGTAAGTATTTTTTTAGTCTTTTAATACAACCAGATAGTTTAATCTCAATTTAATCTCGATTTAATCTCACTTTAATCTCACTTCAATGAGTAATACAAAAAAGCTTTCAATTTTCTAATCTTTATTAGATAAGTAAAATTTTTGTAAATAACATATTAATTACAGAATGAAACTATAAAAATCAATATTTTCATATCTCGCGATAAGTTGATCTTTTATAGCTGCTGAAGTATACATTATTTATTAAAAAATTTATAATATTAAAAATTTTTGATTATTATAGTTGTGTTCTGAGTTTTTGAATTACAATAAATATAATTTGTGTTGCTTAATTTGTGTTTGGCACACTGTACTTATAAAACAAATTTTATTGTCTTTAATAACTAATTCAACTTTTCTTGCTCCTAAAGGCACAGGAGGTTGCAGAGGTGTGTCCTTTTCTTATATGAAACATGGAATTATTGTTATTATGTGCAAAGATTAATTTTTCTTTAACTAATTTTTTTCGTTTAGAGTGAAAACATTTTTCGTATTTCTTTTCTTTAGTGTTTCAAGTATTGATGTGTAAAGTACTATTACATAATATGTATTGTTGTGACTTTAAGATACATTTAATTTTAATTTTTGCACTGGCAAAATGTATACATTGAATTTTTCACGCATGCAATAAAATTTCTTATGCATGATAAACAGATGCTTATTTTAAATTGGAATTTTGCTTCTCGAATGTCTATGGGAGATAATTAAAGTTTAAATTTTTTAATTAGATTTTAATTGTTTTACATATTTTATTAAATTTGAATATTTTGAACTTTAGGCGGAACAAGCTCAAACGGAGGCGTGTACAAAGTTTGAACAAATGTCGGAAAAGGGAAAAGAAGGTAAAAATATATATTAATTTGCGTGTAAAATATTTTATTCTTATTATTATTTGTTATTTTTTAATAAACTTAATTGTAATTTTTTAAATTTTCAGAACTTCTTGACTTTAAAACAAGACGAGTAACTGCCTTTAAGAAGAATCTCATTGAACTTACCGAATTCCAAATAAAACATGCAAAGGTAAAAATTGAATCGTCATAAATATAATTATATTTATTAAAATTCTTTAAATATTTTATACTTTTCTTTTATTCGTTGAATTTTAGGCTCACGCGGAAATGCTCAAAAAGTGTTTATCAGCCCTCCAAAATGAGTGATTTAAAGAAAGTAATTTGCTAATCGCCAAGGCCGCATTATAAGCGAAATGAATAAATGCAAATAATGATGTATTTAACAGATTACGATATTATTACATTGTAAAATATTATATTTTTTGTTATTCTAAGCCGCATTAGCGCGCCAAATAAAAAGTTAAGCATTGATAATAAGATAATTAGGTATGCTGAATGATTGTATTAAGGGGTGAATGAATTTTCTATATTTTTCAAGCTGTAAAAAGCTTTAAAAAGTAGATTTTTGATTACCAAATTTTTTCCATGTAAAATGCAATCGATTAAAATTGCATTAAAAAGTATTTGTCAAGTTTTTATTAAATTCATATATTTAGGAATCTCCTTATACAGTCGAAATCTTTTTATCTGTTATGTTTATTGATTACTGCTCTTTATATATTATTATGTAAATGAAAAATTTAGACATGTATAAAATATATATAATTATACATATGTAACGGTAATCTTGTATACATATGATTAATGTTTTCATTATAGAACCCAATAAAAAACATATTTGGAATTTGTATTTTGACTGATTTTCTGCGTCAAGGAGTAAGGGTTTTTTTATTTCTTTATAAACTTAATTGCTGCCTACAATAAACTAATCTATAATCATATTAAAAAAATGAATATAATTTCCTTAAATTTAATTCAAAATATTGAGTGTAAAAGGATCAGGATGCAGGACGGCAAATAACAAGAACACGAAGGGAGCGCTCATCGTTTCGCATTATTTTTATTGAATCGAATCATTTCTTTCTATAATACATGATTGCAGACATATACTGAGAAATTCTTGAAGTTGCAAGTTTATCATTGAATCCTTTGAGAATCGTATCGTCATCATCGTCATTTTTTCCCTTTTGAAATTCCACCGTAATGTAATCGTATATTTTAATCGTTCTTAATCTTAATATTAACAGACCCTACGTTAATGTAGCCCTATGTTAAAGGCAGCGCGCGCAGCAATACACGAACTCGGCGCGTGCTCCGCAATAATAATTCTTTCTCTCTCTCTGCGTAATTTATATCATCTGTTAAATTTAAACGCGCTGCGCACACGCGCAGCGACTTTTTATTTAACGCTCGAGTCCGCGGGCTGCTGCGCGCACTCTCTCAAAATTGTTCTTATACTCTCTTTCATTCTTTCGCGCCTCTTCCTCTCTCTCTCTCTCTCTCTCCTCGCGTCGATTAATTAATGATCTTGGGAGTTGCGCAAATGAAAGTCCCTCACCGCCGCGCTGACGATTTTTTTTCATCGATAATCAATCGGCGGAGATGCATCTGTGTGTGTATATATATATTTTTTTTCCATATACGTAATAGAAAAACTCGTCCTAAAAAAAAAAATTTCCTCGTACTCCCTTTCTTCTCTCACCGTCTTCTCTCCCGTCTGCGCATATATGTATGTACCGCGATATCCACTGTGCTTGACTTTCGTTTCGCCGTTTTCTTTTACATGACTTCTCGAAACGAAAAACGAAATAATATACATTACTATTCTCTCTCACGCATTCGTTCTCTTTCTCTCTCTCTCGCCCGGCGTTCCTTTTACAAAGGAAAGCTCGTTTGCTAATGAGTCACGCGACGCTGTGCGCATGTCATACACGTATATATCGGAGCGATTTTTTTTTCTCCTCGTTCTCCTACCTCTACACCTCGCCTCGTCGTTTATCAAGTGAGCTTGTTTCGCGAGCTTGTGTATACATATATTGAAAAAAAGAAAGAATGTAGGATCGGTAGGGGAGTGATTTTTTTTCTCGCTTTTTTTCGCGAATAATCGATGCGCCGGAAAGTTTGCGCGCGCGCGTGTGTATGTAATCACGATGCGGAGGAGGCAGCCGGGGAAAAAGGATCGGAATTACGAGGTCGAGTGTCATTAACGCCGCGACGGATAGAATATGTTATTAAGATCGGGGGTGGCGAATGGGAGGGGAAGAAAAAGTTTCTTCTTTTTCTCTCTTTCTCGGTTCTATAGTGAAACTTTATATATATGCGAGATTCTTCTTTCATCCGGCAGTCTTGAATAAAATCTGAAATTATTTCGATGACTTTTGAATGGGGAGAAAAACACTCGTGTATCGCGGGGGGTATTAAATTTTTCGAGATCATATACACTTTCGCGCGTCTTTACAATTTTAAATCACGTAAAATCCACCCGACGTCATAGCAACGCGCTATACCCCCGGCAGAAACGTACGGCGCTGTTATCTTGAAAAAAAAACGAGAAAAGCTCGCCGCTCGCGCGCTAACGCCATTAAAAATTGATACGGCATTGTAAAAGTAATATCAGCGCCAGACGACGACAACTGCTTTAACACAAAGGCAATCCGAGACAAGAGAGCCGTCCTCTGCCCGGGAAAAAAAAGGAGAAGTTTATATGGGAAAAAAAAAGCGAGAGGAGAGGAAAGAAGAAATGTGACACAGAAAAGCCCCGACAAAAGTAGTCCTCCGAGAGAGCTCCGGCTGAATAGAGAGACAGGAGAACTCGATTCTAGAGAGGCGCAATCAATGGGGAAAACAGAGCGGCGCGTGTATTTATGCGTGCGTATGTACCGGGGCGTTTAAAAAAGACGAGTCCAACTTTGTCCTCTCGCGGCTCATAATGAATTCAACAATCGCGACGAGGACTCGAGCGTTTTCATTCCGAGCCGGCCATTATGCGAGCCTGTCCCCTCGAGTCCCCTTACAATTTATTATACATGCTGCGTCCGTTCGTCTCTCTATTTTCTCCCCAGACGGGGCCGGCTTCTTCTTACGTTCGCGATGTATCCAAGCAGGACCGGTAAACATGATACTTTTCGCAGGGAAAAGTAGCGAGACAATTAGAGCAACGCTGGCTCTGCTACTCATTTATTTTAGACGCGCGATACGCAAAGTCAAAGGGCTAAGCTCAAAGACGAAATCCATTAAAATCATCGTGTAATCTCTGACGCGGAGCTCTCCGGCTTGTCGCGAAAATTGTTTTAATTCGCGTTCTTTTTTTTTATTTTTATTCGAATGCTCAAAGAGCGCTGCGGGGGCTTTTCAGCGCAGGAGAGAGCGACCCTTTTCTACTTTATGAGCCGCGCGCGGCGCTCCGCGTTGTTTAATTATGCTTTTTATTGCGGATCGAATTGCTTCTTTCGGAAAGTGCACCGCAGTGCGCGCGCGAGCGTCTATTAAAATTTCTTTTTGCGCTTTGTTGAAAAATGTAAGTTGAGAGAGAAATGTTACAAAGGCCCTTTTCTCTTGTCCGACTTATTTTCCTTTCGGCTTTTGCGGAATTCTATTTCTCCTTTTTTATTCGGGGAGAGCAGATTTTTATTAATTATTTTCACGAGACAGCGAGCGCAGAGTCTGCGTCAAAGTATACGAAAAAAATTGTAACGCGAATTTGTCGTTTACGGTAAACAGACGGATAAAGACAATCGAGTGCTCGAATCCTTCCCTCGGCAAGCAAATGGTACACAGCGCGGCTCTTTTTGCCTCCCCGATGCGGACGAGCAACGGGGTTCCGCGCGCCTTTTTTCGAAATTTACAGCTCAGCTTTTTAATTATCGCAAAAGTAATTTACCTCTTTATTCCAGAGCGACAGTGTCGCGCGCGCAATAATAACGTCGCCGGTAGCTTTACGATGCGTCGGCATATTTCGCTGAAGAAATCTTTCATTTAATCGCGAATTGCTCTGCGCTCGATCGATGCGCGGGCGCCGAGCGCGTCAATTAAAAACGCTTTTATTAATGTAGGAGAGACGAGACATTGGACTAACGCAAATGACGCTCCGCTGGTTCGGCGAAAGGGTGCACTTTTGCGCCATTATTGCATTGATGGGAGTACTTTGGTTGAGTCGAGGCTTTGACGTGCGTTCTTAAAAAGTCTTTTATGCGACGCGCGATATCCAGAGTGATTCTAACTCAATGGGGGTGGGGAAACCGTGTGTAGGCAGTTTTTAGCTGAAACGATATTTATACCTGAGTTTCTCCTTTATGCCTTTTGCCTCTCTGAGAATAAAGTATATTGGCTTACAAATTAATCGTTATTTATATATATTATAATCGAAATACATATGTAAACTCTTAATGCTCGTTAAATATTTATTACACATTATAACGAATTTTTAAATTTTTGATCGCGCGCATTGGCCGCGCGAGTATCCCTGCTGTGCCTTAAAAATTACTTTAACAAAGACGTAAACTTGACAAACTTATGGCAAAGTCAGTGGAGTTATTTTCCTTGTTCAACGATCTATATAAATGTTGCAATAATTTGAATTGATAAACTTTTCTTGATGAAAGTCAATTATTTTTATAAAGTTAAACATCAAGTCTTTTGTACGAGTTAAGAAAATCTCCTTGTTCTTTTAGAATTTCTTAAAAATTAATCAACAGTCTTATTTGCTTAACGAAATTCAGTTTCCAACAGAGCTGGGATATCGATGAACGATTACTTCTTGAAATATGAATTCTAAAAAGTCGATTGTTCTTGGAATAAAGTACTTAATTCAACGAGGAATAATGGAAAGTCTTACAATACAAGTCAGTTATATTAATTTGAATCCCGTTAAAAATTGAAAAAATTCTTACGCAGTTTAGCTCAAGTCCCCTTCTCGCATTATTGAATTTCAAGAAATAATTGACGCACAGTCCTGGGGAAAATTGGATAATCGTATACACTGTTAATTGCTTCTTACATCAAGTGTCTCTGTGCATTTCAATGTTTCAATTAAAAAAACGGAAGAGCAACAACATGCGCGCAAACTGGAAAACATCGGCGACCCTAAACAAGAAAACATTCGCAAATATCATTCCCCATATCACCGAAACCCTCCCCGCACTGCTGTCAGCAATACGTAAATCGAGCGCCGACTATAAAAGTCGCGCATCACCGTTCAATTTCCCGCGGAATAAAAACACGACGCTGCTCGTCTTTTTTCATCGGCCGAATGTTTACTTTCGCATGTATTTTACATCGTCGTTAACGTTAATGATTTAGCCGCCGGGAGGGCTATCCCTCGAATATTTAGCTGACCCACATGCGCCAAGTTTATGCGCCGCGTTGGAATTTCGACGCGTTGCGGCGTGCGTGTGTGTGTGTGCGCGCGTTTAATCGAAAAAAATGATTTTCCGACACTTCGCGTGCGCCGGGGGAAAAAAAAGCAACAGCGGAGAACGAGGCATAAAAAACAAAATACACGGAAGATTGATTTATTTTAGTTTTTTACATCGACGCTCTCTATTTTTTTTTCTCTTTTGGTCGACCACTCAACGCAGATCTATATTTCAAAGGAATTAATCGCTCGAAAATTTTGTCTGCTCTATTTTTTCCACGCCGGATTATACCAGCGAAGGGCGCGAGAATAAATAAAAAGAGCGCCACGACAGATCGGCCTTCGCTCTTCCTCCCTTCCCACACATAAGCTAACGGACACATAAGTAAAAAGAATACAGCTAAGGGGGGCAGGTGTTGCCGTTTAGCTCGGCGCGCGCTCGAGGATATATAGATAGGCGGCGCGAAAAGCGCGAGCTTCGCGGCTATAATAGTCGAATATTTACATAATTTGGATGGCTGCGCTCGCACACGTACATAATGACTCCCAGCAGGCGAACGTGCAATCTTTCATGAAAATCGCTCCGAGCTGTGCGCGCGCGGGCGGCTGGTGCTCTGTGTGTATACGCGAGGTGAAACTGGGGTGGGGAAGCGCTCCGACACGCGGGCTCAATCTCCTCCTCGTGTCTAGTTTTCCGCTGAAGGAGAGTCTCTCGCGGTATACAGCTCGCGCATGTATTTTTCACTCTCGCGCGCGCTGCGGCGGGAAGCGTAAATTTAGCGTGCAGCGTCGAGCGGGCTTGGAATTTAATTACGATATTAACACTTTCAATATGCTGATTGATACACAGAGAGAGCTGAAGAAAATCACAGACTCGGTAAATTCGAAAAATCCATATGCACAACGTATATATATAGATGTCCACGGTGAAACTCAATGTCATTTTAAACGCGCACGATGATTTCTCCTACGCGCCGCTCGCCGATCAGTATTATAATAGTTATATCGATACAAAAAGACACCGAAGTTAGACGGTATAATACGCTAATAGAAACGCCGACTACGAGCCCTCTTTTTTTTCTTTCAAAACTGCCTAGGTATATATATAAGTGAGCTCTCCCCCGGACAATACACAACGGCAGTGTGTGGACGAGAAAGCGCGTCGAGCCGTCGATAATATATATTTCTATATAATATATATCGGAGAAAAATTTACGCCTCGCGCTCAGCCCGCGTGCGCGCACTCGCTCTTATACATCTACATACTCAGACTCTCACCCTCTCATTCTCGCATTCTCTCGCAACGCAAAAAAGAAGACCGGATTACATATGTATTACAGCAGGCCGTCAGGCGGCCGGCTCGAGGATAAAAACGCTTTCTTCAACGCAATGTACAATATATAATCGTAGTATATATCTCTCGTCGTCGTGTCAGAACAGTGGGCCCAGCGATACATTAAAACGACCGTCCAGTGTCTACTCCCCCTCAAAGCCCTCTCGCAAATCTTCCTGGATGATCGAGAAGATATTCCTCCTTTCGCTGGATTGGTTGCGCTGCTTTTTTTTCTCGGTTCTTTCTCTCTGTGTGTATGATAGTAGTGTTGTGGTATATGTCGGATATGGTCGTCGTCGTGGTTGTTGCGGAGCTGCTGCGGGCTGCGGCTTATCGGGCGTCGAGTCTGAGGAGCTGCGGCAGGGAGCCGGCCGCGGCGAGGAGGAGCGGCGCCAGGAGCAGGAGCGAGCTCCGCCGGCGGGCCGCCGCCCCAGCGCCGTTCGTCTTGCGGCGCAGGATCGCCGCCATTTTGTCACCTGTGGACAAAAACGAATTTTGAAGAATTAATATATTATGTATATATATATATACATATAGCTTTTGTAGTTTTTTGAATTCGAAAAAGCTCTATTATATATAAAAATCGTTGTATGTAAGGGGGTGAGGTTGGTAGAGTAGCTGTGCGTGTGTGTTTTTTTAGAGACTCAAGGGGATCGAGCTTTTGCTTTTTCATGTGGTAGCGTTCTATTATTCATACACACACGCCGGGCGAGAATATACATACAGGCTTAAGGGATGGTTACCCCTGTCTTTAAAGCAAAAAATCGATGCTTCGTTTTCAAGCTTACACACTCAACAATAGCACATCCAGCAGGCGTCCGAAAATTCATAAACTTTCGCAACGATCCCCCCCATCCTTTGTTTCTCCCGCTGCAATCGAACCGGCCTCGTTTCCGTATACACACACCCATAGCCATCCAGCCAGCTGAAAAACGCGCGCCGAGCAGCCGGCGGCCGGGCGCGAAATTGGAATTTTCAATTCGCCGGGCGCGGTCTATACGTATACACATAGCCGGCGGCTAATGCGATTACGCCCGCGGCCCCCGTCCGGATTGTCTAACTTCGCGAGCTCTCCTCTCTCTCAGTTTTCAACGAGTTTCCCCTGGCGCGCGCGCGGCAGGTACCTATACTCTCTCCGTGTAGCCTCCTTCAAACTCTCGCAGAGAGATGTTTCTTGCTCTTTCTTCAGAGGGGAAATTTTAAGGGGGTGCATCGCTTGCCGATGACGCGCTGAGATAGGTAGAAAAGCGCGTGCCGTAAGTTGGACGAGGCATTGAAAATTTGCATGCTCATGGAATATACATGCGAGCTTGCGAGTCTAGCTAATAGAAATTTTAAGGGGGAGTTGGATACGTAAGCAGCGGCGATCGGTAATGCTGGCGTAATGCGTGTAAAACGTTTTTTAATTAAGGCCATACGCGCGGCTGTGCGTATATATGGGTAGGAAGAGAAAAGGAATAAGGTAGGGGTTATACGCAGCCGGCTGGTATTTAAACTATTTTATTCGTCCGACTGTGCTGAGCGCGCGTGTATAATTTACAGGGTAAACATTCCTCGGACTCATTAATTTTTTATTCGGCCCGGCGCGGTAATTAACATTGAAAAAAGAAGAGGGGGGAAAGCCTGCGCGAGCAGACTTTTATTTGTAAATTCTCAAGCCGCTCTTTGGAATTTTTCGTTTGCCGGACCTAATTATCTGTCTCTCGCGCAACCCACGCTATATACTTCTTTTTTATCTTACCCTTCTTTATAATGTATAGATATATAAGGATACTAAGCGTGATGGTACGTATTTAGCCTTCGCTTTCTATTTCTCGATTTCTAATGTGCGGAATTTCAGGAGCTGGAATCGAGCTTGCGGCGGTGGCTGCTGAAGTATGTCGCGGTACGCGGAATTGAATTCCGAAATTTCATTCCGGGTATATATACGAGAGGGATACCTTCTGCAATGATCGTTTAAAGAGGATTATTTGGAGACTAGAGTCAGCTGATTCGATTTATTAAAAGAGAAATTGATAAGATTTTGATAAAAAGATCACAGCCGGTCGCTTAACTTCCCGCAAGTCCGAAAGACGTTCCCGGAACTTTAATTAGACCACTTTGTAATCCTACCGCGCGATAAAAACAGAGCGCCGAATCTAGGTTGTCCCAGCCGGACGCACAAATTTCCACCTTTGATCTCGAAATTCATAATGCCCCGGCTTTCAGGATATACACGCGCTGAAATATTTCGCGCAAACTGGCAGCTCGGCTCGCATCGACATAATTACGGATGGAGAAGGCGAAGCGCGCGGAGATGTAAAATTTAATGAGCAATTTTTTCTCCCCTTTCATTCCCGGAGCCTGCATAATTACTATTTTTATAATTAAAAGGCACACGGGAAAAGCCAGAGCGCATACCTACGCATGTGTTTGTTAAACAGCTATGCGCAAGCTGGGCGCACGACTCATTAATTTTTTTTTTCGGCGTACACACATAGTATAGGAATTGTAATATTAAAGCCCGGATCCATAAACGAGCGTTCGGAAATGCAGCAATGGGTATTGAAACGCGAATTAAACGTCAGAGCTTGGGGAACGCAAAAATTACAATCGCCGATAAATTTTCGGGGAAAAAGCGCGTTTTTCCCAGCGGCGCGGCGGCAAGAAGCTCTCTTTACTCTTCTTAATTAACGGTCATCGCTCTTTTCGGCCGATCGCAGCTAGCCTGTATATACCCCTTTTCGTTGTTTATTACACGCCGGCCGAACCGCACCGCCGAAATCGAGAGCCAGAGCCTATATATATATATATCGGTATATCAGTGCTTGATCAGCTCTCAGCCGCCGCTAATTGAAAACGGAAGTCGCGCGCGCTTTAACAACTCGCGGAAAAATATATATTTATCGGGCTGCGTATATGTACGCGTTTTCATATATAAAAGCTCGGGGTGGCGGGAAATTTAATTACGCTTACTCGCGCGTGATCGCACTGGAAATGTATTTCCGATGCGCTCGTATATATATTTTCGCGCGTTATTAAAACTTATATATAGCGAGCGGTTGCTTTACATCTGCGGCGCGATTACCCGCGTGTATCTGTTAATTAATGAGATTGAGTCAGAAGTCGCTTTTCGCGGATGTACAAGGAGCTGCTCCTGTCGTGCCTGAGAACGCTTACACAAATTACGCGCAGCTTCTGTCTCTATATATATATATTTATATGTATATATAAACGCAGGTGCGCGCAGCCCTTCTAAAGCTCGTCTCTCCCTCCTCGCTCTGAGAGGGGGGGTTGTAATTTAATTTATTCATTTCTCAAGTCGCGAAGAGAGAAAGCTCCGAGCGAGCGCGCAATTTTCTAAGCAATCCGTCGACGTCGCTTGTCGCCCTTTTCCTTAATTAATTCATGCGCGCTTCCCCGCCTCCTCGAACTTGCCTATGTATTATGCCTCTTCGGTATTTACCTCGTTCGCTGCTTTTTACGCGGCGCGAGGGCCGCCTTTGAATAAACAGCGCGAGCTTGCGATAAAAAGCTGCGCCTTCTCGGCCGTTATAACGACGATAACGGCCGAATTATGCTGATGCCTCCCTAAAGCGCGAGATGCCTACTTTTTTCCGCTCGATTTCGCGCGCTGTTGACCCCGTTAAAATGGAACAGAGGCAGAGAACGTATACGCCTAAATCCATCCGGCGTACTGCGGATCGAGCTCGAGGGTTTTGCTGCTGCGCGCAGGCCTTTGAGAGCTTGGAACTGGAGCTCTCGCGTTTGCAGTTAATTATCGTTAAGGGGGGGATGTGGGATGCTGGACCGCGATGCGTTGCGATGTCGGGATTATTTTATTTGATGGCTAGAGGAGCTTGAAGGGGGAGTTAATGGAGGTTTGGTGATGGTGGTTGGTTTTTTGGGCTGATGGTTGGGTGGGAATCTATTTTGTTTGGATGTCGTTTTATGAGAAGGTTTTTTGTTTTGTGTTTTTTTAGCAGGGTTAGATAATATTCAAAGTTCTGTATGTAATTTATTTAGTTTTGTTGATATGGATTGTTTGTACGTAAATAATCTAGTGAATGTGGATTTATATTGAAGGGACTGTTCGTTAAAACAATGTTTGCAATAATAACATTTCCAACGGAATAAATAAAATTTCAAACAATGTAATAAAGTATTGAACAAATAATTTATCAAGTTACAATTTATTCAATTATTACCCCAGTTTCGTTATAAAACTGAAAATATTTTTATCCTTTATAAAAATTCTACTGTAGAAAATTGTATCATGTAACCGTGTTTATTATTAAAAATCTGCAAATTTTAATATTATCTCCATAATTAAATTTTAAATATAGAAACTAAATTCAGATTATTAATAATTTTATCACGTAAATTGCACACTGCCTTAGAATTCAACATTACACAGCAATGAGCTTACTTTCCACTAAACACGCAAAAGTCTGACGTAAATGGAATATTCTACTTGCGCGCAGCTACTACTGTAGTAGCTGCTATTACGAAAATTACAAACTTAATACTCGACTAAAACTAAAAAAAAACAAGAAACAATAAATCATCAATTTGTATTTAGACAAATTTACGGTCACTCGGCGCGGCTTTTTCAATAAAACTTACAATCGACATTAAACTCGGTAATACCGGCAAAGAACATTTCTAGGACAGCGCCGGAAACTCCGCCGGGCCCCCCGAAAAAGAAGACGGCGCTGGCAGAAGTCAAAAAGTATTTCTCTCTCAATATATATAAAATCTCGAGTAAAATCCTTCCTCTCTTTGAACTTTCCTTTTTCCACGTCTCCCGGCGTTTTGTTCTCCCGAAAAAAAAGCGCGATATATACTCTATACATCCAGCGCAGTCCACTCTCGCAAAAGACTATATCCCCGGGTGTAATTGAATTTTTTAGCGCTCCCCCTCCTTTTTGATTTTTTCCCCTCCTCCCTCATCCGCGTATATATCGCGTACTACTCGCCTTATCTAAATTTGCCCTGCTGTGTCTCCCGTAACTTTTACGCTCGTCCGTCCGGTCGCCATAATTTTCGGCCTCCTCTCCTATCTCTCTACCCTCATCTTCGATTTCTTTTCTCCGTCTGCCTTTTCTCAGGCTTCATCTCTTGCTCCTCTCCCCTAGGTGCCCTTAGCCCATCCCCCAGCCCCGCGTTTTTATTTCTCGTCCTCCGCTTCCTGCCGTTTCCCTCAAAGCGTTTATGCCCGGTCGTTCGCGTAAGAGAAACAGCCAGAGGAAGATACTGGCCGAGCTCTCTCTCTCTCCTTTGTTGGCCGCTCGTAAATATGAGCGCGCCGGGGCAAAAATATTGCCACTTTGGGATGTATGTACGGGCAAGCTTAAACATGCGTGTATATACACACACGCCGGACGCAAGCTCTATGTATATTTATTCCCTTTTCTCTCTCTCTCCTCTCTGTCCTCTATTTTTCTCTATGCGCATCCAGCGCTTCGATCAATACGCGCGCAGCGATTCGATTTGATACCTATCGGATGCGCGTGGGTATCTTTTTTTATTCCTCTCTCTCTCTCTGTTTTTTCTACTCCCGAGCTATTGCTTGCTTATGCATACACGAATGCGCGCGAGCGTCTGCTCAATGGAGTATTGATTGCCCGAGGCGGAATAAGCTACTCCTTCCGCTTTGCTGCGCGTATATACGCACGCGACGGCGAAAAAAGCAGCGCGCCGCCTCTGTCTATGCACTATAATCATCGCCCCCCCCCCGCAGGCGTTACGCTACTTATTCAATTTCAAACTCTCCGGAGCAAGGACGGGAACAACAACAAGAGCGACAAAAAAAGCGAGCTTGCGAGCTTTAAAGCTCCTCCGCTGTTTTTGCCCGCCGTGTAATCCGCTCTATCTCCGCGAGTCTCTCTATATACATATTCATGCTCGTCGCGGGCAAACAATTGAATGAATGTTTGAAGCCGGGAAGTTTGTAAGGAGCACTTTAAAATTCAAGCGCGCCCCGAAGAAACTAGCCTCTCTCACCCCCCGCCGTCTATATATATATACACACTCGGAGCTAGCTCTCTACCCAGCGTTTCGATTTGTTGCGCCTGTCGGGAGTGTCAAATTACGCCTATTAAGCCGCTCGCGGGCTCGGAACTTGCGCGCATAACTTTGCCCCCGGCCGAGATACACACAAACACACGCTTGATCGATGAGTTCAAGTTCTGGCCGGCCCCTCGGCCTGCTGTGTAACCCAGCTCTCTCTCTCTCTCTCCTTATTCCTCGTGATGCGATACCCCGCGAGCCATCCTCGGGCAAATTAATCAAGACGCTGGAAACTCTCTTTATCTCGTTTCTAGCTGCCGGCCCCGGGAGAATAACTCATCCTCGGGGAGAATCAATTACCCGGCCTGAAGAATTCGAGAAATTCTGATTTCAATTATCGGAAGGGGGAAAGGGTTGACTTTTTTTTTCTCCGACTGCCTGTTCTCTGTTGTATTAATAACGGGGGGGGGGGGGTGGCCTTGACACTAATTACGAATCGATGGATGTTACTATTTATTTATCCCGTGACTGGCGATCCTGTACTCTTGTCTCTCTCTTTCTCTCCTCCCCCAGGCTTCGACCTCGGGGAAATTAATCGGACTCGGCCGGTTTTACGATTCGGCCGGCCTTCGGTTTCTTCGAGTGGAAAAAATCGCAAGGAGAGAGGGGGCAGTAACGCGCCGTCCTTCGCTGGGAGAAAGTATATGTACGCGACAATGAAGTTTTTCCCTTTTCTCGCCGGGAGCCGTATAAAGAGGACATAACCGTGTCGAAGTTTCCGTAAAAGTTTTACGGTCAGCGTGGGCGGCGCGCGTCGAGCCAATCGCGAGTTATACGACTATCGGCCTGCTCGCGGCGATTTTCATAAAAGAATAAATAATTTTCACAGAAGCACGGCGCCTCGCTTTTATTCTTAATCCTCGATAAAGACTCGGGCTTTTTACGAGCGAGCCTGATGTAGCCGAGAGCCGGAGAGCTAATTATCGGAGCGGCTCGTTGGAATAATCGAATGATGAGAAATATAATAGGGAGATCGCGAGGCTAGGTTGACAGAGGTAGATCTGGCCGGAGTGTAATTAGCGTTACAGAGACGATTTTTTTCTTCTTTTAAGGAGCGCCGCGCGGGGAGCTTTACTCCGATTTAAATGAGCTTTTCGCTCTTGATTCTATGTCTTATAGCTTTCGAGTAATTTTCCGCGGGCAAAATCGCTCGGCTCGAGTATTAATGAAGTTGAGAGAAGAGATTTCTTTTAATTCAGTACGTTAGATATATTCATACAAGCAGTAACTACGTATCATCGAGACAAAACGTCGGCTTTCAACCGAATTAAAAAATAACGCAGATTTATAACGTTATAAAAATCCGTCCACTCCCTGTCCCATATATACCAACGAATCAGCATTCAACATTTTTAATACCCACACTCCAACGAGTGACCACCCCCCTTTTTTTTCAACACGTGCTCTCCGCGTTTTAACGCCGCGCGCGTTTGATTTCTCCCCAAACGAAATAAACATATAATATTTACAGCTTTAATAAACGAGGCATAAAAAGCTCGTAGGCCACTCACGCGCCCGATGCAAATGCGCTCATAACGCTTTTTTTACGATTGCGTTATTGTTTGCCTCCATTAATTCCCCGCTGTGTAGGCCAAAGCCTTTTCATATCCCTCTCTCTCACGATATCAAAGCCTCCATAGGCATTAAAAGCTCCCCTGAACTCTATGAAATAAAGTATAGGTATATATACTTGCCTTCGGTGACGAAAACGAAGATGGACGCAGGCTTGGTGTTGGAGGCGCTGCACGTGTAATTGCCCGTGTCCGACTCCTCGGCGTAGCGTATTGTTAGCCGGCTCTGGGTTGGTCCTGGTTCGGTTTGCACGGTGACGCTGCCGCGCGCAGTGTCGTAATTTATCATCCGGTTATTATGATACCAGAAGACGTATTGGGGCGGCGTCGGGCTCTGAAATCATATACCAACGGGGTCCAGTTTTACTTTTCTCCGAGTATATCTCGCCGTTCGGGCTTTCCCCAGCTCTAGTAGGGGTGCTTTGTGTTTTCTCGTCGGCGGATATAAATGTTTACGCGCGGATGTAGGAAGGGAGGGAGAATAATGATTTCTGCGCGCGTCTTTTCGGATGATTTTTAGATCTTGAGCGATCGTCGGCGAGTTAATTGCTCTCGTCGAGGAGTATTTTTCAAGGGATGCGGGTGCGCGTATAAATGCAACGTTAGGGCTGGATTATCGATGATTAAGTGCCGCTGTTTTCGGGCCGAGATTACCCGCCGCGAGTGTAAATAATGGCGTTGGCGATCGGAAGAAATTGAAGTTGAGAACAGTTGGAAATTCATAGCGTAATCAGGGATAATTAATCATTCGAGAGAGTAGCGCGCGCGCTTCGATCTGTATAAAAGTAAATAGATCGCGTGCGGCTTGCGATTTCCGTTTGCATATAAACGACGATAATGCTAAGTGTAATCGACAGAGCCGTATCCAGGGGATGACCGAGTCATTCGAGCTGGATATTAGCCTTGGCTATTTATGCAAACGGATAGATTAACATATAATTTGGCGCTGCATGAGCTTAGAACAATTAGGAAAGCGATGCTTCATACGGGCAATTTAAATAATTACTCGGGCTGCTTAAACTTTGCGTGTGTGTGGATGTGCGAGTTTTGAAATCAATGGGACAGAAGCTGTACACGCGATTATCATTTGCGAGCGGCTTTTGTTTAATTGAGCTTGGCGGAGGGCTACTTTTCTTTCGCATTATTGAGATATTAAATTATTGTATAATTATCGAAGCGTTAAAATGTAAAATTACCCGAGGAGAAATTCTCTTTTCCAAACAGCCGCGACGGCCGTAAAATTATACAACTCACTCCCAACGATCGGCATAAACTCCCTCATTACAAACTCAATACCATAACTAATTAAAAAAAAACCATCGTCCCTCTCACCCCCAACTCAATTCACAAGCAAATCCCCTCCTTAATCACTGCACTCTGCCAAGCGAAGCTTCACCCTCCGAAATTCGTAAATCGACTACAACCGCTCCCAGATCTCCTCCGGTCCGGCGCCTTCTCCTATCCAAGAAAAAGAGGCAGGAAATTACTCGGACAGAGAAGCCGGGGGTGGGAAAGGCAACTGCTGCTGCTGCCGATCGATGGCTAGCTTGCAGTGCCCCGTGTGTGTGCAAACGCATTATGTACACCGAGATTGTTTGCACGCCGCGGCTGTCGCCCGCCATTTTTCACTCGCTTTTTACGCTCGCAACTGTATATATATATAATGAACGTCGCCCTGATAAATTGCGTTCGGGAGGATAGGAAAAAAACACATTCTAAGCTCGCCTCGGTGGTAAATTAACAGAGGCGCGATTTCGCCAGAGGCGCGACTATGTACTCATGAATCCTTGATTGCGTAATGCGACGGCTTCTTTCAGCACGCGCGCGCGCCTGAAAAAGCCGGGGGATTATTTGTATTGAGCGCCGGCTGAATGGCGCGATTCAAAGGAGCCGGTCTCGCAGATTGCGAGACGCGGGGATAAAGAAGAGAGGACGGGCTTTTTAGCGGCTGCAGCGAGCGCCAGGGCTGATTTCCAGGCGCAGGTGATGACGGATCCGGTTAGGAAGCCGGGGGTAACAAGCGCCGCTGTGCTTTGATAAAGAGAAGTGGATTCGAAAAAATCTAATTCTACGCTCTTGCGTAGAGTGAGAGGGATTCTTTACGGGTGGGTGATAAAGTAGCAGTGCCGGGAGGAGAGTTACATTGTTAGCGTTACACAAAGGTTCATGAATTTCTAATGCGATTTTGTCGGCTGTGTGGTACAGCAGAGGGAAACGCGGAGAGAGAGAGAGAAGCGCACGAGCGTGTTCCTTGCTAATAGAGATGTCCGAGGGTAACGCGATTTCAGGCTCCGAGCCTAGTCGCACGCGCTGATTTCGTTTGCGTATAACTGAGGGGGGTATCAGTGTGAGGTTTGTAAAGTGTGATTCTTTTGATGCGGGATGTTAAGGTAGTGATATTCTTTTTTTGTTTTGTTTTTAAGGAATGGGAGATGGATATCTGTTAGATGTGGGGAATTAATTTGGAGAGAGATAAAATTGTGTAGTTTTAATTATCAGAGTGTTGCTGGGATTTATTGTAGAACAAGGCTGCGACCCTAAATCGTTGTTATCAGCGCTAGAAACTTTTCTAATTACTCGAGAAAAGAATAATGCTTGCATTAAAATATTAGAAAATTTTTAAAGTGGATTCAAATATTAAGATTAGTAAATGAAATTATATTTTTATTTTAACAATTTGTTATTGTTTATTTAACAAGGAAAAGCTTATTTATTATTAGTACGTTAATTTATGGACATTGTTCTAACAACAATGAAATTGTTCGTTTAAATAGAATTTTAGTTGCTTTTAATAGAATTTCTCTACTAGACATTTTCGTAATATAAATTTAAAACTGGATAATAAATAACAAAAAATTGTTAATAAAAACTCTAAATAATAGTGGTTCTTCTTTAGAAGGAATAAAATTAGAAAGTAATATTATTAAAAAAGCTTGTTATAATCAGCTCCACATGAATTTTACAATATTTGAACTAAAATAGCAGACTATCAACAATAAAAGGTCGGTTATATCCAGTAGATATGTTCCGGCTATGCACAGACAGGTCTTTTCAAACTCATCGTCATATGTATCAGTTTCTACATCTCGATGTCCATAAATAAACTCGCCTCACCCATAAAGCAAAAATAAAATCATTTCAACGCAAATAAATACTAACCCAAATATTCTAATCAAATTAATTAAAATTGAAACAAACATCCTCCTCCAAGGCCCCGGCATTTTTCCTTTATACCACTAACCCCGACTTGACAAAGTTAATATGTGTCTTTCCCATTCACCTCAGCCCCGAGTTTGTTATCCCAGCTAATTTTCCAGCGGAAAACTCGTTAGTCTCTCGGCGAAATTTTATACTGATTGAATTTTCCCTGCTCTTGACACAGCCCGGCGCAAAGCCGAAATTAAGCGCCCTCGCTCCTCAAATCTAATCTCCTCCGAAATTCCGCATAAAACCATACACTCCAATCAACACCCACTCTCCCATCCCAAAACAAAACAGAAAAAAAACCATCTCTTTCACCTATCCCCACTAAACCCATCCTTCGATTATCACGACGAAATCCCAGCAACAGCAGCGACGACAGCACATCATCGCGAAAGGGAAAGTCGATACTTTAGGGGGCGGGGCGCCGGCGTCTTATACCAGCCAGAGCCGAGGCTGTCTCGACATCCACTTAAGCGGATACACCGCTCCGGGCGAGCGCGCGTCTCAGCGACTTTAGCCGAGATTAGCAATCCGACGCTCGAGGCCTCGGCGCAGCGCTCGCCCTTGTTACGCTCCGTTCTCGCTTTTGCCGTGGTTCTCTCTCTCTGGCTTTAGCTCTCTCACTGTGTGTGGGTGGCTGATGCTCACCAGAGAGGCGAGATCGCCAGGTGAGGATGTGCTGTAATGGAAAGAAGGGAGGTGCGGATTGCCGGCGGAGTGGCTTGTAATTTAGGGATTTCGATTTTGCCTTTGGATGCCGACTGCTGATGATGATATGGCTGGGATGCCGGGGCTTGATATTGGATCTGATTTGATCGTTGAAATTTTGATGCTTCGAACGAGGAAATAGTAGAGCCGTTCTGTGTGAGTAATAAATTGATTGGGGATTGTATTACTGTTTTAAAGAGCAATTCTAATCGAGAGCGGAACACTAGTCAATCTAGAATATTAGTTACATTAAATATCCAATAATTGCGGCTATTGTTAAATAATTCATTGTTGCGCAATTAATCCAGAACGAAGCTCTAATTAGCCCGCTGGCCGGCATCAGCCAGACAATTTCGCCTCCGCAATTATTATCAGCAAGAAAATAAGCGTGAAAAATACCCAGCCAGCTCCCCCTCTAAATTTAAATATTAAATAAGCAGCTCGCTCGCTGCACTCCTGATAAACGAGCCCGCGCGCGCGCCGTAATTTAAAAAGTCTCTCCGACGAAAAGTGGCGCGCGCATAAATAAAATAAACGATTGCGAAATCGAAGCCGCGCATCCCGGCGATATTTCCCCGGCAAGATCAGATCCCGCCCCTTCCATTTCGTTATTTATATACACGCGCGCCGGCAATCCGAGCAAACGAGAGCCTCGAACGAAAATTCAGCTGCGCGTCGTTTTCTCCTCTACCCTCGTGAGATATTTTTTCGCGCGATGAAAGAAGCTCCTAGGGGTCCTGTGCGAGGAAAGCGGAGAAAAACGAGAAGAGCCGTGTTATTACGCGCGGCAGTTTTTCGGCCGCTAGGGAGCTTACAAGCTACTTTCCCAGCTGCGGAGCTCTCTCTCTCTCTCTCGTCTTGCCCTTCGCGGAGCTACAATTATACGGTAAGTTTCGGGGCTGGCTGGTGCATTACGCGCACGCGGCGCTTGGCTCGTTAACCCACTTTGTACTTCATTGTCGCGACGCTTTGTTTTTCGGCGCCTGCAGCCAGGGCCCGGGCTTCTAATTGCCTATGAAAGTATAAGGTGTTTCTTGCCCTCCCCCACGTCGGCTTCTTCTGGATGCTTGAGGAAAGTATAATGCGCGGCAATGAGCGGCCAGGGTATTTATGGCGCAGCTGGCGCGTGCTGCGATTAGTGGAGCGTTTTGAGGATCGAGCTGGATGTGGGAGCCGATTGGGGGATGCATTGTTTATTTCTAGGTGGGATGTGGATTGAGGGTTGAGGGAGCGGAGAGGCGTTTTTTTGGAGGTTCGAAATTAGGGGATCGTGTTTGGGAGTACACTGAGAACAAAATTTAGTTATTTTGATTAGGTTTAATTGAACTAAATGTTTTTTTCAGTGTAGAAAGTAGAGTGTGTTGAATGTAGAGTCGGGCGGGAGGGAGATGAGGTAGGTTGCATTGTATTTTTTATTTCAACGTAAAAAGAAATTAGATGGGTTTATTGTTATTTAACTCTTTTAATGGATATTTTTATCTGAATATATTATTAAAATAAAAGTAAAATGTCAGACATTGCATTAGCTTTGTTAATTAAGCCTTTCAATCTACATTATTTTTTCTCGATAATTAATCCCTCATACCAAAGGTAACCATTTGTATATATTTTTATCAGAAAAAAACAAAATGATTTTCAAGGAAATAATTAAAATAATTGTTTAAAATTTCAGCGCTGATAAAAGTGAATATTCTCTCTCTTGATTCATTCATTAAAAATACGCAGGATATAAAATAAACGCGAACATGTGTTTATTCTCAAAATAATTAAAATAATGCCGGGGCTTTAATTAAAACTCAAATAATTAAATGCATTATTACGTTTAATCGCGCCTTTCTTCTGCTAAACCGTCGTAACGAATAATTTATAGACTTTAATATCGTAAGTGCACCGTTAAAAATTTTAACGTTTCGCGCGGCCAAATAATTTTCCGAAAACACACGTTCCGCGCTCTGAATTTCGGCGGAAATTTGTCGCGCGCAGTAATGATAATAATAAAGGAAATTAGTCTTACGCATAAAGCGCACATCCGAGCCCCTCTCTCTTTCGAAATTAAACAGCGAGCGCTATCTCAACGGCGAGCAAATTTGCCGACTATATCCGCGGGTTAAAGTCAACGCTGAATTTTCCGCCCGCAAAAACAAATGAAACAGCCATTGATCGCGAACTTGAATATATCAAAGGCGCATCAGCGCGGCGGAAGGAAAAAAAAGTTTCAGCCCTCCGCTTGGCTGATCGATTCTCCTCTTGTCGAATAAAAAACACGCGTGAGCTTTAAACTTCGGCGTTCGGCTGTTTATCCAATAATCAAGGTAGTAGCGCGTGGCGGTGTGCGACGATCCTTCAAAATCTTTTACTCGTTTGAGCCGCGGAGGCGCTTGTAAAAACATTAGCCATTCGCGCCGGGGCAACATCTTTGGCATTAGCGGAGGTGGTGGGGGTGGGCTGGTGGTAATTCGCGAGGATGCGAGGCGGTAATGAGGCACGGGTTAATTAAGGGGGTGAGCGGAAGGATGCGGGGGAGGAAATTATGATCGGTTGGTCGTTTTAAAGTTTGTCAGAGGAATTTGAGAGATAAAGTGCGAGACGGATGGGGTTAGGTGGGTTGAGTGTAGGTAGATTTGAGTGGAGTTCATTTTTTCTTAGAAGTGTGGGTATGTATTTGTTCTTTGTGGAGTGGAGTGACTTGTTTATAATCTTTATGAATAAAATTTGATTCAAGATACAAAATAAACGCTAGTAGATGAATAATATAAATACAGTTAAAATTGAACATCAATAAGAAAATTATATGATAAAAATGGGTAAAACAATGTTACATATTGTAATAATTTACAAATTATTCAAAGGGAGTAAGATTATTAGAGTATTTTTAATTCAAGTGTTATAAATTTAGAAGTTTATATAAGTACTGTGCATATTAACATTGAATTTTAATTTACTTTTTTTAAAATATTCATAGCTTTCGACAATTTCAACAACAAGAATAGATAATGAGAGTAAAATATTTAAGAATATTACTATATTGCATTATAATAGTAAGAATTGTAAAAAGATACTATTTTTACGATAATAAATGTAGAATAGAATAAATGAATAAACTATTTTTATAGTGTATAACACAGCAATCTAATAAAAAGCATATCTAAATATAAAAAATAAAAAGTATAAAAACTATAAAAACCTCTTGAAATTCTAAAATTAGTTAGCATCGTTTGACATTCTCACAACTATTTTTCAATATCACAAACATGCATTATTATTTAATTCTAGATCATAAAAATAAAAAGCATTCTCACGATCAAACACCCATCTCCAAACATTTCATCACATTTTCCCGATTCGAAAACTGTATTTCACATTTAGAATTATTTCTCATAAACAACAACGTGTAATTCCCCCTCGTTAAAATCAAACGACAACGCACTTCCCGGCACTCGTTCCGCTCAATTAACTCTGAAATTCCCGTCAATCCGGCGTAAAAAAGAAGGAAAAATCGCAAAATCATTCCGCGAAATTTAGTTTCAAAACAGAGCTCTAAACTAGAATCGATGCGCGCATTCAAGCGGCTCGCGAGCGCTCGACGAAAAATGTCAAGTGCCGTTTGTTATTCCGACTCGTTGAAACGCTCCCGACTTCACGTCAAGACCAAAACTGGCCGCTCCCCTCCGATCTGCATTAACCGAGTAGTCACGTGTCTAACCTACCGCATTGAAAAACGCTCGGACTTCTTGGCTCTCTCGGCAACAAGTGGCGAGAGGTCCGATGTGTACATACCCAGCTGTAATTAAAAGTTCAAAACCTCACATAGAAAATAACCAGAAATTAATTTAGCTCGTTTCGTGCGATACGAAATAAAACGCGACCGATCATCGAAATATCCACGCGCGCTCAAAATTATTTATATCCGATGGCACAACGTCAGGCGATAATTCACAAAGCCATAACGGCGCGACGCAGCTACGTCTTCATCAAGCCGCTAGCTGTTATGGGGAAGTGTATAAACGCGCCATTAGGGCTAACGCGCGCTGCATGGTAACAAGCCGTATTTTTCTTCCGGGCTCGTTTCCCGGGGCCCGATAATAACGTCTTGCTTTTATTCGGAGCCTCGCGTGGAAAAGCCGACGTTTCCCAATATTATCGTTAGCCCGCGATGGCGCCGATACCGGGGCGATTTATTTTTCGCGCACGCAACGAGCCCGCCATTATCACGCTTCGCTCGCGACGGCGGCGATATAAAAATACTCGGATAATATTTATTAAAAACGCTCCAGCTTTATATATTGATTTCAATTTATATATAACTCGATTTACATACGCGCCGCACGCGTATCCTCGGAAAAAGCGCGAATAACAAGCCGGCGGAAAGCTACAGCACTCGACGAGCTGCAACGCGATATGTAGCATCCGAAAAAAGGCGGCCGCTCGAGAGCTGCAATTCGCATTGGGCGAATGAAAGAGGCGCCGCAAGTTTTCGAGTGGTACGGCAAAAAAAAGAGGAAGAAATTCGGGGGCGTCAACGAAACTGGCAGCGCGAGGCTGGGCGATCTAATTATCGAGCGCGCGGGCTTTTTGAAAGGAATCCGCAGCGCGCGGCTAATTTGCGAGGTGCGAGAGCTAGCTCCTGGAAACTAGGACAAACGCCGCGCGATTGATATGCCGGCCAATCAGCGCTGCCTTATTCGTTACTATCTGCGCTGCAGCCAAGTTGCCCCGGCTCTCTCTCTCTGTCTCTTTCGTGTGATTCAATCTGATATTTGTGAACAAGAGGAAGTTTGGGGGGTTAATTGAGGCTCGGGTTTGGCTGGGGTTTGGGAAGAATGCTGGGTTTGGTTAATGGCGGTTTGTGCTTGGTTGATCCGTTTTGCGGTGGGATGGTTTTGGCGTTGTGCAATTTTGGTTTGATTTGGCGGCAAATTAGTGGGGCTTTGCGAAACAGGCTTAGGAATTCAATAGTTAAATAAAGATAACTGGCGTGGATTAAACTATTGAGAACTATGATGGCGAAGTGTAGTGGAGCATGGTATAGCTACTTAACAGAAGTAGCTTATACGGGCTCGTATGCAGCGGGCCATTTACCAGTGAGATAGTTGTGTAAAGGTGAATACATGAGTTATATTCGAGATCGATAATTCACACGTGATTGGCACGGTTTTTTGCAGCGCGTTTCATTGAACATGTTTGTAATGCTAATTTGCCGCCTGAAATTAAACACAATGTCACTTTTTGCGTTGGTTTAAACATTTTAGCATATGCATGAGACGGGTGAAAGGCCACTAGTTGATTTGGCCTGGCAAACAAGAGTTTTTTATAAGTGCAATCAAAAATTCTAATTTTTTTCTCTTATCTTCAAGTGCCGCTGTTTTATTTATCAAATTAAATTTCACGCGAAGCATCCGCGCGATATATGAGTGGTTTTTTTCAACGAAGAACAGCTTTTATATTAACGAGTTTCTTTGTAATCCAGATCCCAATAGCTTCGCCTAGAATAACTAAAATTCAACAAAATATCGAGATAATAAACGATCGACGCGGAATCCGTTCCACCGCACTACATAAAAGTTACTCTTTCACCATCCGACAACAAAAACTCCCGAAAATTAAAAAACAACAAAAATCAACAAACCGTCTCTATCACATCATCATCCCGTCCCAGTCGCAATAAATATCAATATCGCGCTCGACCGTATCCGCGAAACTCGACCTGTCAGGCCGCGGCGAAACTTTATCCATCGATCCCCGAGCGCCGCACGCAAAAACACAAAACATAATCCCGCCCTCGCGCGCACAATGCAGCCAGAACGAGCGAAGAAAGAAGCACAGCGCGAAATCACAGACTCGCTGGTAGAAAAAAAAAAAGGAAAATTTCATCGTCATTTTTTTCTCCTTTCAACCCACCCCCCGCGGCTTTAAATTCACGCCGCGGGAGCGGCTTTACCGGGTCAAGAGCTCGCATAATGCCGGCTCCGCGAGCTTTGGAAATTCTAGTCGCGTGTTCATTCATCGGGATCGTCGCGCTGCATCTCCGCTCGTGTGTAGAATCGCGTACATACAGCCTGCGCTTATAATGGCGGGCTGCGCGGCTGCTTTAGAATGTAATTAAGGGCCTGGAGGGAGGCTTTTTACGGTGCAGTTGGTTTCGTCGCTATGGGCGACGTGGATTTTTCGAGTGTGTATCCTGGGCTGCTTTTTCGGGGGGTGGGTTATGTGAATGGAAATGTATATGGGCTGGATCGTTATTGATTACCTTTTCTATAATACAGACGAGATTTATTATAGACCCCACGTCGACGTGGTGCTCCTCGCTCCCTAATATAAACGCCTCCGGCGTCACTATGTTTAGATTGACGAAGTGCGACAGTATCCCTGTACTCCTGGAGACCTGGAAAATATCGAATATATTACGTTAGAATGTTTGCGCTGGAAGAGCTGGGCTGAGAGGAAATCGTATATTTCAGCCGGCGCTGAGCTATATATTCTAAGATAGCCTGGTATGTGGGCGCGCATGCGGGGGATGAAAAATACGACTCAATTTTTATTGAGTTAAGCGAAATTGACAGGTGCACAAAGAATTAAAAAAAAAACATAATGCCCGGGATGGTGAAAAATATTATCGTCATATTTTCAAGTACACAAAGCCCCTCGCATATACACACACACACACACACACACACACACACACACTCACGCGCTCTTCGGAACGTCGAATGTAAATTTGTATAATGTAAAATGCTTTGCATGTAGATATGTAAGATACATATAGCTACATCTACATAGGCAAACATCCCGGCGGCCGACCTATTTCGACTGTTACTACTAGTCCGTCTAAAACCCCCCCGCATCCTTCGCATACACAAATTCTTTTTCCATCAAAATTTCGACCGCTCAGCAGACAACATCCAACTCACAATAACGGATGCATCCAGTTCCCCGACTGTTTCAACTTACCACCTCTCGCGATGCCGCGGCAACCGATTGACACTAACATGACGCAACGTTACAACGGCAAACTCCAACTCTCTTACCTCAAACCACATTCCCCTTTAGCTTCCCCCGATAGTTGCGCCCTTTTTTCACTCCCCCGTCCGGAGCTTCCCAGCATATAAACGCCCCGGCGAATGGCCGAACTCTCGCGCGTATACACATCGAGGCTATATCCCAGCGCGCGAGAGAGCGAGCAAAGTTTGCCGCTTCCCTCGCGCCCGTCAACGAAATTCTGGGCTCGCGCGCGCGTGAGAGAGCGCCTGTTTGCCCGCATAGTTTATTCATAGTTGATTATGCTTATAGTTTCTAGTTTGCCGCCGAGCGCGGGAGAGAGCGAGCTCTGTTTAATTGCGCGGCGTCACGTCAGCGAGTCGCCGGCCAATCGCGAGTTCGAGCTACTGGTTTGGCAAATTTTATGGTGGTGAGGGGGAGGGTTTCTAGGGTGTGGGGAGTGTTTTATTGATTTTTTTTTTTGGTTTTGGGGAGTTTTGTTTGATGGGTATTTTTTTGAAAATTTTGGTTTCTTTGAGAGAGTGGTTAGGGAGCTTTAGTACTTAGCGATCAAGGGATAGTATAGAGCTTTGATATAGAGCTTGCATTATTGGTGTTAATAATTAACTTTGTAGTAATTAATTAGGACATAAATTATTCGGAAACGTAGCGTATATGTTTAATATTGTTTTAATCCGCAGCTGCGCGTATAAGGTGAATTATCTTGTCGGGGGATGACGATTTTTCTAACTAAAAACAACGAAAATTCAGCACTCGCAGCAAGCACACTTGACAAAAAGCTCTTGAATTAATGAAACTTTCGCTGTAATTTCATTAACGCAACACATATAAATTTTAGTTTAATTAGTGTACTCAGAGCTCGCATTATTTTCATCAATATTTTCAGATAATTTAATATTTAAAATAACATGCGTCATCGGCCAGAATGATACTTATCCCGCTTCAACAACACCGACTCCAGCTTTAATTAATTATCAAAAGCAGAGACACAAATCATTAATTACACCCTCATTCAAATTCACCCCGGCAACAAAAAAACACCAATATCGATCCGCTATTTTCATCAATAAGAAAAAGCTCGCGCAAACGTAACTTCACGAGCAAACTCGATTAAAAACTTGAAGCGAACCTCTCGTTCTTTACTGCGCTTAATTAAGCACTCCAACGCGCTCCCCTTTTTTTCTCCCATCCTCCTATCGCCGGAAGATAGCCGGATGTTAGAAACAAATTCATCCGCGCGCGAGAGAGCGCAACTTTAACCTTTGTATAATTCAGGCTCTATAGAGAACGAATCCGATAACGAAGAGAGCGAGAGAAGCGCGCGCAAAGTTTGATCGTGAATATCAAAGGAAAGCCATAAAGTTTACTCGAGGGATGAGATTCCATTCGCTGCAGCTAGAGAATAAATGCCCCAGCCGCTTGTATATATACACTAGAGATAAAAAAGGAAGAAATTTACATTTTGATAGATATTTAAAAATAGCCGTCGCGAGACACACTAGCGTCTTTTTTTTCGAAAATATTCCGAGTCTCTCTATTTTTTTTCCGCGCTCGGCCTTTGACTCGGGTATATTCGGAGAACATTTACATAAAGAAGAGAGCCGACCCTTTGGCCGCGCCGCTCCCCGGGGGTCGAGCGGAGCTTTATTGGCTTGACGAAGAAAACATCACTCCAAATTGACAATTTCATATCTGTCGCTGGTGGCCCCTTTTGAATGCGATCCTCTTATCGGCCGGTGGACGTCGCTTTGCCCGAGCGATCGATAGATCGATTCCGGGAGAAAGAGAGCGCAATCGAGCTTTCATTAAAAAGGAAGCGCGCGCGCGGTCAAAGGAGAGGGAGAGGAAGAGACAAGGAGTCGCGCATTACGCGCTGCTCTTTGCCGAGGGATCGCTTTTATGGGAGGGAGGAAATTGCGGATGGGGAGGCTAATTTATTGTTCGTTTGAGTATTAGAAGTGATTGACGTGCGGTTGGGAATTTATAATGGTAAGTGGAACGTCAGGATTATTTATCAGAAAATTATCTAAATACAGAGAGTATTTAGCATGCAAATGAAAATTGAGAGGCAAACGATTCACTTCCGTTAATAATTAGCCTCGTTAAAACTCCGGCAAAGTTTAAAATAATCAATTTTCTTTTACTAATTTACATCGAGCACCCGACGTATCCGTTACATTTAACAAGCAATAATAAATACTTCACATCCTCCTCTCGCAAGTAAAGTCCTCTTTAATCAATAGCCGAATTACGCGGAGCTCGAGCGCTAATAAAAGTCCTGTAACAAAAGCCACAAAGCGAATTACCTCGGCGAAAGAATTTTACCCCCGCTCGTAATATAAAATGAAAATTTCGCGACGCGCTTCCTTCCAGAGCTTGTTACACCTCCCCGGCGCGTAAAGCACACTGGCAGACCGAAAAATATTAAAAACTTTCGGTATATACATTTTCAGTTATTCGAGCTTGCGCGCGAGCTGCAAAAATAAAACGAAATCCTCCCCCTCCTGCGAGGACAGCGGCTTATATATATCCAAGACGCGAGGGGTAAGGAGCAAAAAGAGAAGAAAAAAGGCAAGAGAAGAAGAAACTCGGCAAAGCAAATCCGTGGAACGTCAGAAATCACGGGAGAAAGAGAGAGGGAGAGATAAGACTGCGCGAGGAGGAGTAGGAAAAGCTCCCCCGATGGAGGAGAAATAAAAGCAAAAATAAAGCGAGCTCGCGTCTCCTCCTCCTCCTCTCCCTCGTAAGACTATTAGTAGTTAAAAGAAAGATAGGAGAGGAGCGCGCGAGAAAGTAAGTAGATAAGAAATTGAGAGAGGCCCGCGAGTGAGCCAGATAGAGCGGGTTTATTATATCCCTCGGAAGTATTAATGAAAAAAAAATAAGGATCGAGAGAGAGAGAGAGAGAGAGGCGGAAAATGAGTTTTCGATGAAAGACGATCGAGCCTCTCTATCCGCGAATGATTAAGAACGGCGTTATATATATTGGCCTGTAAATAACGAAATCTATGAGATACGCGCGAGTTTTTCGCTGCTGGGAGGTCCGAGAGCTCGACGACCCCTATGAAACATTTATGCATTCCAGTCTGCGCGTCCCTCGGCGCGCGCTGCACTCTCGGCTTTCTGGGAAGGCCTTTCAAGATGCTGGATTACTCAAACATTATTCAGGGGGATTTATTGTTTTTGAGAGACTTTCAAATGAGCCGCGTTGTTTATTGTTTCGGTTGATCGTTGGGAAGCGTCGCGATGGGGGAATATGGATTTGGGAATTTACTGCGCGGGATTGTTTATTGGTCTTATCAATTTCTGAAGATGGCTCGGCTCGTTTCGATTTTATTATCGGCGATAAAAAACCTGCGGCTAATTAGCTACAAAGTGTCTCGTTGGCCTTTCAACTTTAACAATCCGCAAAAGTAAACTACCCGCTACTAAATAAAATCCAGCGCGCCGAAAAACACCCCTAATTGACCTTTAATCGGCCCCGAGCTGACTTTTCCCCTCGTAATTTTTAATATCTCGTTTCATAAAAATAAATCACGAAACTGCGTCGGGGTCGGCCTCCCCCCCAACAAAATCGCCCGCGCAACGATATCGGATTCGACGGCGAGCAATCCGATTTGGAGCTCTCTCTCTCTCCCTGCGCATCTCCCCGCGCGCTGTTTAAATTTAATTGGCCAATCAAATTTAATAACGGCCAATAAGAGCGGCCTCTCCACATCGACAAATATATAGGAAGCGCGCGTATTGCGATAAAGTGATTCGGAACGATATCGAGGCGCCCGAAGAAGCGGCGATCAAGGCCAGCCGGTGACGAGGGAAAAAAGCTTCCTGATTCATTAGGAGGAGTGGAAGCTGATGCTTTGCGTATTTACGGAGGCGCACTTTAATCTCGAGCGGCTCATGAATTATGCGGGAATTAAAATTGAAGTTATACCGAAAATACGACTTCCGCTCTCGTTTCTCGACAAAAAACAGTCCGGTAACGAAGTTACAAAACTCACCGAGCTATTTTGTCTCGTCCGAACTTCGCGGCGAAGTATAAAAGGCCCGCCACTCAAGGCTGCTCTCTCGGCTCATTGCAAAATTAATGCAATTTCCGCGTCTTATTCTCCGTTAGGTCAAGAGGCTCACCCAGCCTCAAGTTTATATATCCACGTGTATAACGTACCTATATACGCTCCTCGAACTTTTAAACGCTGCACGTCGGCCGCTTTTCTATCCGCTGAGATAACACCTCCGCATAAAATAACTATCTCTCGCCTCCGAACTTCTTTCCGGGGCGATTTTCGGCCCGTTTTCTCGGCGCCTCGGGCGGCTGTACCCCCGGAGCCGATCGTGTATTTCTCTTTGCGCGTATTTTTTCAGCGAGCTTTTTGCACGAGCTTTTTTTAAAGGCAGCCTTTCGCTCAAGCAGAGACTTTCACTTTGTGCGGGGAGGTTTGGGAAGAGGTTGAAACGCGGTTAGAGGAACTGCTGCCGGGTTATTTCTTCTGCTTGGGCTGAGAGATGGGAAAGGAAGCTGCGTGATATTGTTAAGGTATGGTTGTCGAAATGGACGCGGGGAGTGTAGCGGTGTGTATAAAGCTTTTTCATTAGCATATTCATATGGAGAGGAATGAAAACAATGGTTATCCGAGGTGTGAGAGATACGTGTAGAGAGCCTGTATTTTTTATTATTTTATCACTTTTTTGCTGAAAATTCTCTATGGCCGGGCGCGCTATCTGCAGGAACAGGCTACTTTGAAGCTCTTGTGAAAATCGACGGACGGATATAAAGCGGGGTTTTGTGGTGTAGCCTTGTTTTCTTAACTGATGTAAAGGAGAGGCGGTGTTAAAGGCACGCTGGGAGTGAAAAAATATGGAAAGGGTCGTTGAGGTTTTGAAAATTTATAAGATAATATTTTTTTCATATTTACTGTGTTGAATATAGTTGGATAATGTAATATAGCAGGTATTGGGGAGAAATGAAATTCAAAGTTTTTTCACGGCAAGAGCCCGGGGATATTTTGCTCAAAAAAGTCGTAAATATTTGAAAATATTGGACTCTTGAAAATCTGAGACCAGTAGTGCAATACAATGCGACGTAGTGAGTCATGTAGTCACTTTCGTTGAATCAAGAGCCAGAAGCGAATATTGCAATACTAGAAACGTTGGGCACAAAATATAGCGAGCGTATATAGAAGCTCTTTAATAACGGAACTAAAATTACTTCCCATCGCGCTCGCTTTTCCTGTATAATTTTCCAATGAATAACGTCCTTATTTCTTTTTCGCCTTATTTTGTGTTCTCAGAACGGAATAAAGCTCAGAAATTGCATTTCTGACTTTGTTAAACGGAATTTATCGACAAATATCGAAATCGAATTTCCGCGCGAAAAGGGCGCGTCGCGTGGGAGAAATTCCACGTTAAAGGTTAACAAAAGAATCCAATCCTACTTAACTCCGCGATAAAATTTTAAAAGATACGGCTTTTTCCCTCGCACTTATGAAAAGTACAATGGTCTGACCAGACTCTGCTTTTTCTACTTCCCAGTACACCAGACGGATAATTCAAGTCTCGCGCGGATCAAACTTTAACGCGCTGTTATACTTTGATCCCCGCGGCTTATAACAATACAAATACGGCTTTTATAAATTAACTCTCGGTGCTCGTGAACAAGCCTCGAAATTCCCTTTCCCCCTAGATATTTAACGATTTCCCAGGCATCAATAAAATTTCGAACCCATATCGGCGCTTTACGGTCAATTTCAACTTTTAATAATTCCCTCCCCCGAAAGTACCTTTTTATTAAATTCCCCCATGCAGATAACAGTTCATTATACCTCTCCGCTGCACGTCAAGTCCGTCGAACAACCAGCCGACAAGACAATGCCTACTCAATTATCCCACAGCAGGTCCAAGATCTAAATTCCCGAGCTCCGCTCAGCCAACAAAAGCCCAAGACACGCGCGCGCTCCCCGATAAAACTATAATCAAGCCCATCTCAGGCTCACCCTCACAATCTATCACGTCGCAACTCACTCCCCTGTATCCTCCCCGACAATGCCAGCCTAATGACAATAAACATAACCCCCCTCCATCTCCTCCCCCCTCCGTCGAGCGACAAAAGCTCCCCCTTCGGCTTTTTGCATGCGCGCATCTCGATATCCCAGAGGTGAACGAACCACTGAGTCGCCCTCGTGCGTCCCGGTATTCCCCGGGATTATCCAGCCCCGGCATTATCCAAAGTTCGCGCGAGATTTTTCGTCGCCGCTTGTATGTATAAAGACGGTCACGCGAGGCGAGCCGTGCGAGCGCGCGAACAATTCGCCGCGCGCGGCTATAAATAAATCTCTATTAATCCTTGGCTGGGGGGGAAGGCTGCCACGACGACAGCGTAATGGCCCTCCTCCCTCGCTCTACCTTCTCTTATCGGGCCGGATCTGGGGGAGGTGGAAGTCGCACGGTATTTAGGGAATTTGGCGCGTGCGGCGCCGAGGCAAGGCCGAGGAGCTCTTCTTTTTATACGTCGAAACGGTATTTATTGATCTTTAGCGACTTGCAGAGAGACGCTGAGCCGGAGGTGTGTTTCCAGCGAGAGAAGGATTAGTTTTATTCCTGGGGATTACGGCCACGGGGTGGCGAGCGATTTTTATGTACGTCTGGGAGCCTGGGTTTTATATGCGTAATTTATGTTGGGCTATTGTCGGCCCGCGGAGTGGCGGCTGCTTCGGGGCCGATTTATTGAAAATTTTGCGATAATTTCTGGGGGGCTGTTTAATAAAAGTGATTTATTTTTGGATTTTCGGAGAGTAAGGTGGTTTTTACGGGGGAGAGGGATTTAGTGTGAATCGCGCTGATGGGTTAATCGATTCGAATAGACCGACTGCAGTTGCGCGACTCATTTAAATTTAGAAATTCGCGAGCTTGTGATATTATTAACTAGGAATTGTTCGTAAGCGATGAACTATTCAGCGGCGAAATTCCCTCAAAAGCGCTTGAAATAGCGCTAAATATGCATTGAACCGAGCGGCCCCATTATAGTTCGACATTTAATGCGTTAAATAATATGCAATTGATGCGCGTTTATAACAAGACAGCTAAAAATATCCTCTGTAACGCGCGCTTCTGCCGAAAAAAAGCAGCCGCTTGAAATTCCGTATCATTACCCCAAATAAACTCGGGCCGGAAGAAGCACATAGCGGAGCTTTCGAGGAAGAAAAAAAGCGAGTCCGCCGTAAGGAGAGAAGGCGGAAAAGGCATAGTATTACACTGCTCCAGATTGTTTTACAGCAGTATCCAAGCAATTCCGCGCGTCGCGACTCCGAGAAGCACTTTCCCGAATGAAAAAAGCGTTTCATTTGGAAATTCAAAAAAAAAGGGGGGAGAAAGCGACGTCTCGGCGCGCTCTGTGAGCACGGACGCATTTTTTAGTAGGCTCCGGAGCATGGTCAAAAAAGTTCGCTTTTTATAACGTTTTTCTTTGGAAAGAGGAGGGAGTCGGAGTGTCCCGTTGTTTCCTTTTTGGAAAGTGGAGGATGGCGCTGATAAAGCGGAAATCAGAGAGAAAGAAGTGAATCGTACGTTTTTAATTTGCTTGAAATGTTCAATGTTAGATTTCTGGATTTATGCATTTATTAATTTTCGCTGAAGCTAATGTATAATGCAGTGATGAGTTTGAAATGATATTTTTATTAAAGTTAATTCGTGAGATTAATAATTCGACCTATATTATACATTTGCAATAATGACTCTATTCAACTGTAAAAATTACTACTTATTCAATCCCTCAGGTATAACATCTAATTTTCGTATACCACTTTCTAAAATTAGAATACTATTTGTACTGTTTAATCATAATATTAACACATACGATAATGAGTATTATCAATCTATAAAATATTCATTAATCAACTCCAGTTATACAGTACACTATACCTAAACCCCCTCCCCTTCTACTATTTCTAAGCTACATTAACGAACCCCGCCAAAACCAAAAAAAACCAAGCCAAACCATCACTCCCACCACCTTAATTGAAACCTTCACCCAGCCTCCCAAAAAAACTCCTGGCAGCGGCCCACTCAAATTAGCCATCCTCAAAAAGCTTCATATTTCCCAGCCAAGCACATCCGCAAAGCCTACAGACAAACCCCCGCTAACAACAGCTCCCGCGTTTAGCATAATCCGTTTTCCCGCGCGGATAATCTCCTTATTACGCTCCTCCCATCCTCAGCAGCCCTGGAAATCGGCAAAGGCAAGGGAGGGCCGCACGCTCGCGCGAGTCGTAATTCGCCTCGGCGCGCGTTGTTTGCCAGTCCCCGCGAGAGCGCGATATTTGTCTTGTCAGGGTGAAAGGGGTAGGGTGGGGGGGGAGAGCCCGAGACTTGGCAAGCGCTACAAATAATACTGGCACTGGCTGTGCGGTGGTAGCGCGCGAGCGACAATTAATTGCCGGACGTCTGCGTTGACAGGCCGAGTAATTGTAATGGTTAACCGTTTGGAAGCTCGCGCGAGCGCGCGCCGAGCTTATGTTTATTATCGATCTTCTCGGCGAGCGCGCTTTTTCCGCGCCGATTTACCGATCGACCTGTTAATCATTTTTTTTCTAGGGGAAGGGCTATACTATTCATTTAGCAAATCCCTCTTTTTCGCCGGCAATCGTTCCCACAGAGGCGTTTTAAGCTCGGCGCTTTTTGCCTCTCGAAATTCCCAGATGAGATGCAGCCGCGTGAGGCTCGGCCGAATAAAGCGCGCAAGACAGGGCCGACAAGAAAGCCGCCACAGGAAATATCGTTCGCGCTTAGGAGCTTTTTAGCCCGAGCCACGGGGGACGAGCCGGCTGCTGCTGCCGGCAAGAAGAGGCTGTATCCGCGGCTCTCTAGGGGAGCGACGAGGACGAAGAAGAGGGCCGCCGGCCAAGGATTTCCGCTCAAGTGCCAAGCGCTGCTAATGCGGAGCTTGTTTATTCGATCGCCGCTCGATCGTTGCGACG
This sequence comes from Eupelmus urozonus, assembly GCA_900480035.1. Lineage (NCBI taxonomy): Eukaryota > Metazoa > Arthropoda > Insecta > Hymenoptera > Eupelmidae > Eupelmus > Eupelmus urozonus. The sequence goes on along the minus strand of UELX01001415.1, from coordinate 5,992 downwards.
GCGAGCTTTTTTTCTAGATTTCGACGCGGTGCTTTATACTCGAGGTTTGGCTTTTATGATCGTTTTTCGAGATCAAATAATTCCTCTCTGTACGTCAGATTCCGCTGCGAATCACAGAGCTCGCAGTGCTTAATAACGTCGCCTGCATAGTCAGAGAGAAAGCTCGTCCAATTGGCTGGCTCTATATCCCGGGTTTCGAGCTGGCTAGAGCTGCCTTTTGACGTGGGGCTCGGCGCTAATGAGCGCCGAGGCCGGGATTAGGCCTCTCAAGTTGAGCCAGCACGTGCAAGGAAAAGAGACACGTGCGAGAGCGGTCGGGCCTTTTGTTTACCCCGCGCTCTTTGAAAATCAGGCGAGTCAAACGCGGCCGCGGCTTTGAGCTTGGAAGATTCGCCGCGGGAATCACGTGCTATTGTTTTCTGTAGTCGGGGGAGATGGCCGCTGCCTTTGCGCTGGCGTTATCTTTTATTACTTGCTGCGATTGAAGTTTAATGAGTTTTCTTTTATGGGAGATGATGGTACGCCTGTGTGAAGGTTTATATGTAGGTAATGCGAAAAGGATTATTGGTGAGTTCTGTAGTGTCGAGAATCGGAAATATATAAAATATGCGGCAACGTTTAGTTAAAGCGGTAATTCAAGTTAAACTTGAAATAAAAATCACACGCAGCCCACGCGCTTCCCAGATCCTTTTACACACATGAGGGTATGAAATTTCAGCCTGCGGAAGGAATTTCAACGAGCCCAAGCGATTACGCCGGTATCTCCACAGCACCCTAAAATAAACAAAAAGCATCCGCAATAAAACCGAGCGTTAAACTTTCCCTCCATAACCCTCTCATTCCCCCATATACCTCGAAAAACGCGATATATCCCAACTCTCAAATTCGCGCGCATCCAACAGGCGAAAATTCAGGCGAAGAAAAGCGGCGGGAGGAAGCGCGATTTCCCCCGGGGGGGAAGCGGAGAGCGAGCGAGAGCCAGTGTAGCAGGCTCCGCTAACGAGCTGCCCTTTACCGCTGCGACCGCGCGCGCAACGCTAATGAGTGACGAACTCGCCTCTGCGACCTCTCGGCAAACGGCTCAGCTAGCCAAACACACGCTCTGCTACCGTCGCCCTTTTCTATGCGTACACAGACACGTGCACGTAGGTGTACATAGACAGAGAGAGCGGCTTTTCTCGTACTCCCCCCGCAGCGGTCAAATGCTAAACAGTTTCGCCGCACGCGCTCGCGTAGCTGCATATTCATTGTCCAACTTATTTAATGACTATTAGCGCAGCGCCGCTGAAATAATGCGACTCTGGAAATTATTAACGCCGGCGTTTATTCCCTCCGCCAGCGCGAGGCTGTATATCGATTGTTTTCCGCGGGCGAAAGTAATTTAAGGGTGCATAAATATTCGTAAATTTTACTGGGGCATTGGCTTTGATGTAAAAAGCCCAGGGGAGAGTGGCAATTCGGTTTTCGCGCTCGCGCAGTGATTAGTTAATTAGCCCGCGGTCGCAGATCAAAGCGACGCCGATCTCAGGGATCAGGCGAGGCGGAATCGCGGTGGAACTCGTTTTTCTCGATAAAGAACTGGTTAATTGCGTACTTTTGCCGAGGAGGCCGACTGTTCCGGGAAACGCTTTCACGATTTCCTATGCGCGCTAATTTCATCGTCCCCTTTTTCCCGAGTAACTATACCACTTTTTCTTCTCCTTTTTTTACGGAATATTCCGCGCGTGTTTGTATAAATATACCGTCGAGATAGTACATAGTTCCGGGGGAGAAAAAGCTCGCCGGGAAGTTTCGGTCGAAGGGCATTTTAAAGCGGTAAACAGCCAAGGGATTACCGTGCTTTATGGAAAATTCTCGAGGAAACTTTGTAAACAGGGATTTTAAGGGGGGAAGGTCGCCGCGCTTATGAATTTGCCATCGCGGAATATCAACGTTCGTGCTCGGATATCCAATATGAGAGCGGGCGGGGAGACTCGGGCGAAATTTGCGATCGGATACACGCGGCGAAACTTTTTATCGATTACATCATTCGGCGCGCTTGTCGAAAACAAAAGGGAATACTCAATCACGCGAGTTCAAATAAATCCGGCGGTAATTTCGGCGTCGCTGAAAACCGATCGCCGAAGTAAACCCATTAAAACCGTAATTAAAAAAAAACCGCTCCGACTCATTGTTTATTCCCGAAAAACTCGAAGCGATCCATCCCGTCAAACCGTAACAGCAACAGCGCAAAAAGCAGCAAAACACGCAGCCAGGCACGTTTAATCGAAATTGAAAAATTACCGGTGCCCTCTCCGAGCGCTCCGTAAAATAACTCCGGCCAAGTCCGGCCCGCTTGCGCATAAATCATCCGCTGCAGCGCAGTAGAAATGGTAATTGAGTGGAGAGTTGTCGCTCGGGCTTTCACGGCCAGTAGTAACAGATGTGCGGCCGGCCGCCGCCGGCGCGCGCAGTAGTATCGAGTGCGACTCGGTCAGACTCTCATTGTCATGCGGCGGTGGACCGAGCCTGGGCTTTGTCCTGTGAGAGAATGGGAGGGGAGAGCTTTGATAGAGTGCATTTTAGATGGCGCGCGGGCTCGAGAAATTAATTTCCTGCCGAAGCTGCAGGAAACGATGCAGCCGGATAGGGCTCTTTGGGTGCCTTTGTCGGGCGGGGGGGTTTTTTTTTTTGAGCGTTAAGGAACCCCCGGATGCGCGCGACTGAGGGAATTTTCTGGGATGGGAGTGAGAGAGGGAGAAGGAGGAAGGAGTGGATCTAACGGTCCTCTACGCTGCTGTTTACGGCTGGGGTAGCTGTGCGGTGAAGGAAAATTGTGTAGCGGCGGTGCGGCGATAATCAGTTTTTATGACTGCGTGTAGGGACGGGGGGTTTGTCAGCCGTGTAAACTGCGATGACGTAAATTCAAAGATTTTTCGTTTTAGGTTGGAGAAGGGCTGAGTCCCGGTAATTTTGAGACGATATCGTTTTTTGATAGAGGATAATTTATCGATTTTTCAATAATGCCTTTTTTGCTTTTTACGGAGACTGGGAAAGTTTAAAGTATCTGTTTTTAGAGCCACTTAAAAATGAGAGAAATCGCAGCTATGCAAAACTTATATTTCTTTTAAATTAATACGCTTTTCTGTTTCTCAGAATTAATATTTTTTTCTCGGAAAGTTGAGTTGAAGAAAATTGAGAAAATAACTAAATACACTTTTCTATTTCTCAGAATAAATAATTTTTTTTTCTCCGAAAGTTATAATTATATTCTCAATTAAATGCAAAGAGAAATATATTTTCAAATGGTATTGGATACTTCACTGAAAATTACACATAATTTACAAAAACTAACATTTCGTAAGGTTCTGGGTTCAAATCTTCTCTCTAGAAATTTTTTTTCTATTTATTTTATTTAATAATTTTTTAATTTTCAAAATTGCAATAAAAAATTATGTATAGATTAGGTATAGTTTATATAAAGACTATGTATGTCCATTCCTTTGCATAGACTATGTAAAGGATGTACAAGTGGTATACATAATTTAACCAGTTAACCAACACCAATATTTCACCAGTTAACTGAACGTAAAACCGACTCGACCTCGTTTCCCGCTTTAATTTTTCCGCTGAACATTAAGCAATTAACACAGATGCCGAAGACTTCCCGGAATTCCGACTTCACTCATTACGAAGCGTCTAAGGCAGTCTCTTCTTTGAAAAACTCGCGCGGCAATGACTAATTGATGGAAAATAGTTGCGAGGCTGTCTCCTCCCTCTCTACCCCCCCCCCCCTCCCGCCGGAGCGTTAAATAAATTAATTAGGCAAAATCAATATTACGCGCAGGTGCAAACGCCGCCGGTAGGGCTGTGCCAGTCGGTCGGAAGATAATTGATTGGAGGGCAAATAGTCGTCGTTTACGACCCAATTAAATCGGTACATCGCTAAATAGAACGAGGGGGATCTTTGACACGCGTCGGGTCTCTCTCGATAAATTGTCAGAAAAATGATTTTGCGACAGTTGCAGACGATAAAAGTGGAAAAAAAGTGCGAGGGAAAATTAATTAACGTTCGCCTAGTCTAGTTTGGTTTACGTCGCTCGCGCGAATCACAGCGCAAATTACAACGTTTTTGTATATATATATATATAAAAAAAAAGAGAGGGAATAAAACCCAACTCGGTGGTTCAACATGACGTTAATTAAATTTTTGCCCGCGCGCGCACAGGAAAAACAGGGGCTGGTTGAATCGGCTGTTTTCCAGCCCTGCAAACGATTCTCTGCACCCCCCCCCCCGTTCACTTGGTTATTTTTGCTACTTAATTCCATTGTTTTGCTAAGTACCCAATTAGCGTAACAAAATGTCGAAAGTTCGTTATTTTATCTCATTTGCATTTTTTTTACTCGCCCTAGCGAGCCGCTCGCTGGTCGCACGGCTACGCCCCCGCTTAACTTGCTCGAGTATGCTAAAGCAAAATGTAAAAGTGCTTTTTCGGTGCCCGGCAAGTATCCTCGTTATACTTCGCCGATGAATCCAGGATGCCTGCCTCAGCAGTGAAAATATTGACGAGCACGGAGATTTGCTCGTCCGTGTTATTATCACTAGATTTCCCGGGTATAATTAAAAAAAAACACACTAGCTCCGATTGCGCTCGCAGAAAAAGTCGTTCTACTCTAGCAAGAGTAATTAAATGCGCGTGGGCAGCTTCAAAGGCGCGCTGACCGGCCGAAATTCGTATAATGAAATATTTTTTAACACCGTGAGAGACACGGCTCTGTCTTTATTAAATCCGCTCGCTCTGCCGGATTTGAAGCTCGACTTTGAGAAAGGCGCGGCAATTTGAAAAAAAGACGCGCGCGCTGTAATCTAAATTATTACCTGTAGAGAGTAGCAGCAAGGTAAGAGATAATAAAACAAAAAGAAGAAGGAGCGGATGGAAGCCCGGCGGCGGTGCAGCAGCGCGTTGTTGTTAACTCCTCTTTTAAACGGCCGGAATTAATTAACGTATTCATTGTGCCTGTTGAATGGGACGAGCGCTCGCGCTTTTTTCGTTAGCCAGCTTTGTCTTGCCGCTGCTGCCGCGTTTATTCCGCTCTCCCTCTCTCTGCTGGGAAAGGTTGCGCCGCTGACATAGATTCGAATCGCCGCCGAGGCTGCACCTGAATTATAGCCGCCCCTGCCTGAATTTAAAGCGCGTGGCGCTCTTTTGTCCCTCTCTTTCGTGTATGGCTGGTAGTATAGCCTTGAGGAATTTCGATGCTGCGCGAGGATGGTAAAAAGGACGCGCGCTATGAAATTCATTAAAAGTCGCGCGGACGAGCGGTATTAGCAATTTTAATATTCCGGGCTGCATGAAAAATTTATACAAGTGGGAGGGGTGTGCGGGCGATTTTGGTGTATTGGATTTTTTTTTAGGTGTCGCTGCTCAGTTTTGTTCGGATTGGTGGGAGTTGATGGTAGTCTGGCGTTGTATAGCTAGGTTCAGGCTGTAGGTATTGAATTTTTCGTAGATCAAAAAAATTGTGGGCCATGTTAGAGTCTGAGAGGTACAGTTGCCATGCCAAACAAAGCTCACTGCTCTTCTGCAGTTGTTTTATTTGTATCTCTAGGCAATATTGATACGTAGGTATATGTACCAAAATCTGAGTTAACCTTTCGATTTTAGTAGGCATACGATAAAGCGCCAGTTTGGAGCTAAACAATGTTCCGAAAGAAAAGTATTTTATAGCACTCGGTGTTTTAACTTTGCACTTACCGCATGCTTTTGCGAGGCGTAAGTAGTGCTTTCTGGTATGGTTCAGATAGCATTTTACTTATGCCACGGTACTCGTAAGTAACGGTTATTAATAATTTGAATCGCTCTAAAATCAGTTTTTATACTTGCTTCAAGAAAAGTAAAAGAATCTTAAGAGAATGATGATAATAATGCTTCGAGATTTTAGGTTAATTTGTCGTCAGCTACATAACCTGAAGTTGGCTGCATAAACAAGATGCGGCGGCTTTTTTAAATAG